>VDFB02285136.1:36809-83999 GCA_007258455.2 Sequoia sempervirens | reverse complement strand
CTCTCTCTCAACAATCTCCTCTCCACCTCTGTCACCATTATGGCCAATTCTAAGTAGTCCCTCTCGCTCTGGGTGAATCATTCCTATAGCTCACTCATCTCTGCCTCTAATCTAATCTGCTTTGCCTCTGTCTATCGTAATCATTGCTCATTAAGTTGCAGTCTCTCCAAGGTCCCTCTCAATACCACTACCGAATCCTCTCCTCTAGGTGGTGCTGTTAATAGTGGTGGGATGTCATGTACCTTTGCATCAATGTCCATCTCCTATGGCTCATACCCCTCACTCTCTGCCAATGCCTCCATCTCATCCACATCAATCACCATGGGGGCTCCCCCTCCCCCCGTCATCCTCTCTTGCTCTCCACTGACCTTGGCCTCCTATCTCTGTCGCTGCTACCCTCTTATGGCCATATCTGCCTCCTATCTCTTCTGCTCTCTACTGGCCTTGGCCTCCTCCTATCTTTGTTGCTACTTCCCTTCTGTGGCCACATCTGCCTCCTGTCTCTCCTATTGTCAACCTCCTGGGGATGCACGCACCTCCTATCTCCTCTCTCTCTGGGCCTCAAGTCCCCTATCCTACTACGCCGCAACCCTAGCCTCATCCTCTCCCTCCTCTGCTCCATCTCCTCCTCAGGTCTACGCCATCATCTCCTCCTCCTGCCTACCCTCACCAGCTCCTTGGCTACTTTGACCGCCTCTTGTCCTCCTCTTCATCGTCCTCCTCTCTCCTGACCTCCTCTCCGTTATCCTCATAGACCCTGTCCCTCTCTCTCCGTCCTCAACCATCTCTCATCCTCTGACCCGAAACCTAGTTCCCCCTCAATCGACACCACTGGTGTAATCCATGGAGGTGGATGTCGCCTAAACCACTGACCATATCGATCTATCATCCCTGCATCTCTCTGCCCCTCCCTCCTGCCTGGGTATGGCACAAACTGCAGTGCCTCCAACTCCTCCCACACTGCCTCTAGATCCAACTCATCCCCCCATGGCCGCTCTCGTGTCAATCGTCAGAATGTCACTCGCCCTTCGGGAATATCCTACCTCACTCCAAACTACCTCATCACCCAATTTGGCCTGTGCAACTCCACTACACGCGAACCTCTCCCAATGATATAACATCGGGTGAAGAAGTAACCCCTATGTCTCTCCTCATCGTCCCTCCAGTCCCTGAATCATTGTAACATATACAAATGTCATGCTTATCATCTCAGCTTGCACATCATCAAATCATCTCCTCCACACATCCACATCTCTGACATCTTGATATCGCAGTATTGCTCCCGCCTCTGTCCCCCATCCCTAAGCCATTGCTGCTCTATCATCCTACTCTCCTACTCTCAACACGACTAACCTGGTCACCCTGATATGCTCCTAGGCCCACACCTGTAGTAGTGTGACGTGTGTCACACTCAACACCTCTCGATAGCATATCACGTGCATATCCCTGTATAGCTATGCTAACATATAGGTCCTCCATGCAAACTGACCCTTCCGACCCTCAATGATGTGACGAATCACCTCGACGAACCTGAGGTGCAGGAATCAACCACTCCGGTTTGGTAGCAATATCCCGCTAATTAGCCCCGCTAGGTACAACGATAATGCTAGTACCCTGCAGGAGAAGCATCTGTCCATGTCCAGTTGCTCCTGTTGAATCAGTAGCTCGTCATCGCCAAACACAACCTACACGAACTCGTCCAATGCCTCACCCTCTACCTAACACTTGCTAACTGATATCCCTATTATGGGGAGCTTCAGAATCCTCCATACGTCCTCTAGAGTCACCATCATCTCCTCCCATCGGCAGATGAAACGTCAACGTCGTTGAGTCCCAACACTCTATCAATGTTGTTAGCATGGCCCTATGGGCTTTAATCGTCAAATAAGATAGCATGTGCAATAGTCCTGCCTCCGCTAACACCTGATGATCCATGCCTGTTATCGCCGCTATACATCTACTTAGTACATCAGACCACCTCTCCCGCGTCTGTAAACTCTCAAAATCTTGCATCCATGACATGACCACTATGTCATTTTCTCCTTTCTTTCAGCGTTGTTTTTCTTCCCTCTTCCCCGGTCTCGGGATTCCCTTGCCTATCCTTTCTTTTTCCTCTTTCCCCCTTATCGGTCCCGCCCGGATCCCGGCTCAACCCCTGGTCGTGGGCAGACCCACCTAGGACCTCAGGCGGACCCACCCCCAGGTGCAGACAACCTCCCCTGAGCCCTCGGGCAGACCCACCCCAGCCTGGGTGGACCTACCCGAGCTCGGGCCATTCCGCCCAGGCTCTCGGGTGAGTCCCCAGGCCGCGCGGGCATACCCGTCTAGGCACGAGCGGGTCTGGCCCCATCCGTGGGCAGACTCACCTGGGCACGACTGGACCCGCTCCCATGCATGGGTGGACCTGCCCAGGCTCGGGTGGATCCGCTCCTCCGTAGGACCCAGCAGCCAATCCCCCCTTTCACCCGCCACTTTGCCCTCTTTCAAGGCATACCCAACTAACTTTTCTTGACTAAAACCCAAAAATCCTAATTTTTCTTTCTACCCATTTTTCATCCCCCCTCAATAAAACCCATATTTTCAATTTTTTTTTAAAAACTTAAACAAAATGACCAAAATCACAAAGTTGGGTTTGGGGCTAACTTGGCGTGGCATGACACACTCACTGAAGAGCCACCGTCTCTCATCACCCCGGTGGATAATGTCGCTATCGTACTTCGACATCGTCACTCTGACCCTCTCCCTCTCTTCTTCTCCCTCTCTTCCTCAATTGCCAGCTATCCAAATGAGGAGGGGTAATTCTTAGAATTACCCTTTATAACCTTTTTTCCCTCCTTTTTACCTTTTTTAAATGAAGGGAATTTTTTCCCTTTATTTAACCAAATTTTCCTCCAACTAATCCATTCACCCTCTATCTTCCCAAGGCCTCCATTTACACATTGTATACCCATTTGACTCTGTTTAAACGCCATTCTTCTTGGTTTTTTGTGCTCTTTCCAATGATATATACCACTCCATACTTTCAAGAAGTTTCCCGGAACCCCTTTTCCTTCCCTGCCTGCCTTCTTGAGGGGGCATACCCTACCATTTTCTCCCAATCTTCTGTCATAAGCCTTTTCTTGTGAGACTGGGGCATCCCCTTTAATTTCCCTCCGTTTGGGCAGTTCATACAAATTATCCCATGCTGAGGCATATCTATTTTGGTCGCTTCCTCTATAGAGTCATTTGCATTTTATTTTCTTTGAAACCCTATTATCCTAATAGTGTTTCAAAGATGGGAAAAATATAGACATCTGAATTTTACCACTTCCATATGGTCAAAGACGTCTCCTTATTCATCCCTTTACTCATCTACTTCATCCTCCTTGTTAGTATTAATTAAATCATTCATCTAATTAATATTTCATGTCCTACATAAGGTTTCTAAAGTATTTAATTTAATAGATACTTTTACCCTCTTTTCTCTCAAAATTAAATAAATATACCACTTTATTTAATTTAATCATATAACCTCTTGTAATTTAAATTAATTTTTAATTCCTCACTTTCTCTCATTCTCACATCCTCCAACTTTTGTAAGTTGGTCTCTAATTCCCCTTAACCATCTAACCCTCTTCTAATCATAATTAATTTATGGTTAGGAGGTGCACACCCCTAATCATCATTAGGGTCACATCCTCCATAATCTCCCACTTTCCTCTAATGTGTCATTAATTTTCCTAATCAGGTACTTGCACAACCTTAATCACTTAATTAGGTCAACCTAATCTTCGTGTCATTTATGGAATGTGTCCTAAGTGAACTCTATTAAAGGCTTTCTCCTTTTGGAGAAGACACCCATTTCCCCATGTGAATTTTTAATTCATATTTAATCTCCCAATGCATTTCAAAGAATTTTAAATTCTTTCTCTCATTTCCATGTGGATATTTGAGGAATTTTTAATTTCTCACATGTCCTCTCACCCACATGTGGACAAAGATCTCCTTGATGAGGATATCTTGTCCAAATCCCAAGGTACTATGTAGTACCTCCATGTCATGTCCACATCATCTTTCTCAAGCCATTTCACATGCTACATGTCAAGATGTGAGGGCTTGTGAGTTCTCAACTCACCATAGCCCTACATCTTGGCCATGTTGGTTTAATCTCAACCATCCATTTCCCTAGAGAATTCAAAATTCTCTATAAATACCCCCTATTTTCTCTCATTTTGAGGGGAGATCATTGTGCTAACCAAACTTTTGCAAATTTTTCATTTGAGCCATACTTAGCCAAATATTTTCACTTGCATCCATTCCCATCCATTTCTTATCCATCTTGCATCTCACACTTGTATATTTTTCCATCAAGAGGAGCATATATCACGTCAACAATCAAGGGTCGACCAAAGGACAACTCAACAAGGTAAAATGTTCCATTTTGTTTTGTTAAGCTAATCATTTTCCCAATCTTGAAGTGTTAGGTGTTTAGGTGGTTCCTTACATGTTTTGTGTTGTTGCTCATTTCTGGGACCACATTTTCCCTTGATCACAGATAGTTATATACAAGTACATGAACTTATAAATGTTATATTATAATTGTTTAAATTATACATCATATCTTATACAACATATGCAAAATGGTAAATCTAATAAATCAAGAAAAAGGATTATACAAACCATATAAATTCCTAAAAAGTTGTAAATATCTATTTTAATGGTTGTCACAAGTAAAATATATCAACGGACTAAAATATTCGTAATTTATTATGTTGAGGTTGATATATTCTGGGGTGGCGGGCCTAGCTCAATTGGATAAAACATCCTATTGTAGGCAAGAGGTCACAAGGTCTAGTCTCCCCACAGTCCCCGTGGTACCGAAGGGCATGTCGCACAAGCATCACAGGTCACGTGAAAACTTTTTACCAGGTTCATTATAGTTTATAGGGGGATGGATACCCAACTGATTCTTGTAGTCTAAAAAAAAATGGTTGATATATTCTCAAGGATGCTAGTTATGATGCATTGTAAGAAATAGGTCCCTAAAAAATATACTATCAAGCTCTTCTTCACAAATTTATGGGTCTATTTTATCCTATCACACAAAATTATGTTAGAAAAGGACAACAATTTCCTTACCATTTTGGTGTATAGTATGATTGTAAACATTCTCAAAATGTATCACTCAAAATATAATTAAAATTGAATGACAGTTTACCTTATGTATAACATGTATAAAATTGAGCTCTTATGATTTTGTAGAATATAACTAATATCAATCATTTCTTAATTTCTAACCAATACTACTCGTTGATGTAACACTACTAGTCATACTAGATGAAGGATTACCACATGTATAGGAAAAAATTAGATTAGATAACCAAATTCATTGAGTAGATTTGACATATAGAGTAGTAGACTCAAGTGATCATATTCATTATAATATAACAAATATAATCAATGAAATGATCAGTATTGTGCCCCTTATTATTTTTAAGTGGGAGATAACTGATATTTTCACATTTAGAATTAGATTCTTAATGGCTTGGATAAGAAAATTAATAACTTTATGATATGTCATTCACCATTAATGAGTTGGGTTATAATTCATATGAGTCCAAAATGACACCCTATATCAACTTACATTTAGTGTTTGAGCGAAGAAATTATTCACCCATAATTTCAATGACTATAAAGACACATCATTTACATTAGAAAATAGTTGTAGAGCACATAATTTGTACCTTTACATTGTAAATTTAATATCTATTGTTTAGAGATCATTGATACATTGGTCAAATAGATGAATAATAAATAAATTATACTCTATCAAGTCATGAAGGAAAGGTAATTTTTACATCACAATAAGTGGCTCACCAAAAATGAAATCATAAAAGAGGCAATTATTTATTATCAAATTTAGGACTAATTGCACCCAGTGCTTCTCAATATGGGACAAATACTCTAGATAACATCTTAGGTCATCCAAGTTGTAGTTTTGGATAGAATATCAAGCTTTCTAAAGATCATTTTTTTTTATGTTTCTATGTTTTTTATATTTAACATTTTTGGGGAACTCTAGAATGCAAATTGAACCTAATATTTTTTTAAATTCCTTTTTGTGCTCCTTTATACCATTTCTTTAATACACATATGAGTTAATTCATGATCTAAGATATATTATACACAACAAATATTATTTTTTTAGTAATGGACAAGATTATGACCATGAGGTAAAAGTACAAAGTTATGTCACACTTTTATAAAGGAAACGATCAACATTGATGCAACTTTTAACTTGAATCACTAAAAAGTGATATATATGTATTTTGAATTTTGAAATGGTGTAAACTAATAAAATATTTATTTTTTAGTACATTTTATATTTTTATTTTTATTTTTAAAATAAAAAATTATTTGAATATAGTTTTTTATAAATTAACACTATAACTTAGTTGTTGATAAAATGTTGAAAAATAAAGTTACATGAGATGCTGATCTTTATATCTAGTAAAAAAAAATTCCTTCATTTTTTTGTGTGTATTTATAACTTGAAATTTTAGTGCATGGATATATTTTTTTTCATTTTTTATAAATATATTTTTAAATAAATATTAAAATGTGTGTGTATTAAAACTTAGTTGTTTTCATTCAATGTCAACATTCATATTATTTTTTTATCTAAAATAGAAAAAAATTATACCATATTGATATAGATTCCTTTATCTAGGGCATCACATTTTTTATTTTTTTAAATTACTATTTTTCCTTGACAGGGTAATCAACCTAATGTTTTGTGTCGATAACCTACATTTAGTAAAAATAACAAAGGAAAATATAAATAATAATTAAACTATTAAAACATATACATTTTTTAAAACTAAACTTATGGATCTACAAAAGGGTGTTTTAATATTTAAAAATATATATTTTTTACAAGAGTAGAAAGAAGTTGTCGAAATTCAAGTTTTTCAAATAATTTTAATTTTTTGGTAAATTGGACTCAAAGTGGTGGTAATATATGCATTTAGCCAACAATTTTAGTTGGAAAAGTTGTGGACATGTATAACTTAGCTAGAATAAATCTTACAAGATCATATGTTTGACCAAAATTATTTTTAGTTAAAAATACTTAAAGTCACTTGTGGTGATAAGTTGCTCGAAAGTGTGACAACTTTGTTTTACCCCATGACAAGTGATGTTACCATTAATTTTGTTTTTTAATAACTTTTCCCATATCTAGTAGCTCATAGCAAATTGAAAGGACAAAAGTCACTACCAATTATATTATGACTCTTTTTCTCACTCACAATTGTGATTTACTACTATTGAAGCATGAAGGTAGCCTAGTTCAAAAGAAAACACCAATCCTACAAAGTATATCCATTTTGTGTATAGTTAGTTAAAAAAATCTATTTGATTTAGCTATTTAGGAATTATTAATCTTCAATTTTTTATTATTCAATAATTTCGTAAACATATTGAAATCCTCAATTAATGTATTTTCTCTTGAATTAACAACTTAGCTTGGATAATATTTAGTGAATCAATAGATAACTTAGAATCTTGAGCATGATTAATTAAAATCATATTAATTGGTTCATCCTTTATTATTGGAAAAATACATCCATTCACAACCTCAATATTAATTGATTAGATTCATTAATCAACCTATTCAAATGAATAATCAAACTAAAGCTTGTGCTCATCATGATAAAATTATTGAACCACAATTTAAGATTTCTTTAAGAAGAATGTGATAGAAATCTAAAAATAAACCATCAATGGATTCTTAAAATATCCTATTAATCAAAGATCCCCATGTTTAGCTTTATGTTAGATCCTTATTTCTAATCAAATTAATTTGATGATATTCAATATTCAACAATTTATAATTTTTTCTCCTCATCTAAATTATATTAACATGAGATTACTCCATGTTCTCTAGATATATGTGATAGTAGCATTTAAGTGTTCTATTTAATCTTTGAATGATTTCAAGAATCTTTTAACTATTATTTCTAAAGGAAAAATATATTAATATTAACTAATACTTGTATTCTTATTTTAGACCATTTTCTAAGAATAAGATATAAAAAATAAATAAAAATTTAAATTTTACATATTTATAATTAAAGTGTAAATGTTAATCCAATATATTATGGCATAGCCTAAGTAGAATAGTGGATGGTAGCATATTGCAAGCTCCTTATAAAATTTCATCTCTTTCTCTTTATAATTTATGAAAGTTGCATGCTAATATTATATAGGATCCTTCAATTTTTATACTAACAAGTCTATTTGATGTGATTAATTTGAAGATCCATTGATATATTTCAATAAAATTAAGAAATATACTTAGATGTATTATCAACAAGATATTTCTTGAAGTATAACCACTCCAAAATATCATTTTACAAAAGATAAAAAAGGATTTGTATTCTAAAATTCTTGACCTGTCAATTGGTTGTATCCTGAAAATGGTATAATATTTCACCAAATTACATAATGAGAGAACCACAATTAGCTCTTATTCAGCCCCACTCTATTCTCTCTCACGCATTGCTTATTTGTACAATATAGAATATGGGAAAGATTATGTTATATTTTTTTTCTTGGAATGGATGTCAATAAGACACTAAATCCCTATTAGACTATATTCATTAAGATTCATATGCCTCTAGAATTAGTACATCAAAGCTACCTATAGTTGCATTCTTATCAACCATATGTAATGATTTGTCATTCCATGTCATCCTATGATATTTCACATGCATAAGCCCCAATTGACCCTTTTGCTAAAATTTGTGTGGAAGTTTGGCTCCTTTGGGAGTGTAAGAGGCTTTGTGGACCTGTTGAATACAAAATCCCCTAAAAAATTAAAATCTAATGATATAAGAATTAAATACATATTTTAAAGTATCTACAAAAAATTGGGAACAAACCTTTGTGGAACAAAAGGTTGATCAAAGAAAGGCATCATTTGAGCTCGAGGAATCATTTCTTGCCTCATTCTCTTAACTTCTTCCATTTCAAGTTCCTGTTAAATTTATCATAATCAAAATACTCTAGAAATGAATGAGGAAAATTAAGAGAAAGAGAAAAAAAAAGGTGAGGACTTTTATATACAAACCTTTTGTATCCTCTCTTCTTCTAGCATTCGTTGCTCTAGATAATATTTTTTTTCTGCAATCTAGTAAGTGACCCACCAAGTTTAACATAACATCCACAACATTTATCCTCTCAATTACATATTCTTTAAAAATGGCATATGTTGGATATAGAGATAAATTGAAAAAAAGCAAAACATGACACCCTATAGTGATCCAAACTTCATAAGAAATCATCGAAGCATTTTTTGTGGAATTAATCTTGCATATAAGGACATTACGAAGAAAAAAATGAAATATCATTAACACAAGTAAGGCAATAGAAACTAGTGAGAGAAAATAAAGTACTAAAATAGATTTTTTAATAAACTAATGTACATGTAGTCTAATAATATTTACTCATTAATATAAAAAGTATTTAATAACTAGATTAAATAAAAAATAAACTAGCATACATTGCATTAACAACTAAATGTAAGTCCTATTTTTTTTCAAATGTATAACTA
Organism: Sequoia sempervirens; assembly: GCA_007258455.2. Classification (NCBI taxonomy): domain Eukaryota; kingdom Viridiplantae; phylum Streptophyta; class Pinopsida; order Cupressales; family Cupressaceae; genus Sequoia; species Sequoia sempervirens. The sequence continues at coordinate 74,404 of VDFB02285136.1, read as the reverse complement.
GAGGCTTTACCAATTGATCAAATTTAGCTCGTCCAATTGCTCTTGTCTGGGTATGAAGCTTTACATCTAAAGGCTTTGTGTTTCCTCTTGTTGGTGGCTTTAGCAAAATCTGTTAGTTTTCAAAGGAATAAAAAAGATTGTCTTATGGCCATTAACACAGACAATCATGAAAGGGTATGTTTGATCTCTTAGATTACATTTTTCAATAGATATAAATTAAGAGTACCTGTGGTTCATCTGTTGTCAATGGCAAGCCTTGTGCGATTGGGATACGACTTTTCTCTTCTTGAGCAAGCATGTCATGTAGTTTTTTCATAAACTCTTGCTCCTTCAACTGGCCCCTTTGCTGCAAATCATGAATAACTTCTAAAATCATTGACATGTGTACTTCTAGTAAACATTTTAAATGATACTTGGCTTAAACTTATAAACATATCAACTACAATATCCTTGATGCATTTAAAATGTGGATAAGAGAAATATCAACAAATTGAAAATAAGAATTCTCTAAAAAATATACAAAATTATAGATACCTTTTAGTTTCCTTTTCCATTCATGGATACCACAAAAATGTGTTATTTGTTAAGAAGCTAAAGCAACACATTGAGTGCTTTAGAATATGATTTGTTATCACTAAAATATTTAATACAAAGATCTCATGATACTGTTAGTTAATTTTAAGAATTGTTTTCGACTAGTGATCCCAATTTTGTTGCTTTATCTTCAAGCCCTATTTCTTTAGAGCAAAAATTTCAATTCTTAAACTCTAACAATTCCATTATTATAAAAAATTATAAATTTTATTGTTTTTAATAATTGACCAAAATTTATATAAAATTAAACAACAAACTTAAAACAGTCCGAGAGACCACTCCATGAATAAAAGCAGGTTAAGTAGCGCCCAAGTAACGGGACAATCTCGTTTCCGTCAATAATGGACATATGATAGTTCAGTATAAACCTCTGCCAACATGGAATTTATCTTGGCATGATTCAGTTGACCTCAAAAAACTGAAGAAGCTCCCGGGAAAACCAAGACAAAGATAAACAGTTTTACTCAAATAGAAAACAGGAAAACGACAGAAACCAAACGAGAGAAAATAGACGTAGAATGAAATGATGAAAATTAGCCTTCACCCATTAAAGAATGTTTGCATGCAACTGAAGGCAGTTAGTCTTTACCCAGAAAAGTACGTTACCTGTGTCTTGAGGTCAAATGGTTTTACGCTTGTCAATTTGACACCTCTCTTGTCGGTCTTCTCTCCTCTTTCATGGGAAATCAACTTTTTCTGCTAGGCAAACCACAAGAAACAAGATTATATTTTCACAATCCAAACCACAAGAAACAAGATTAGATTTTCACAATCTTTGATCTAAATCTTTGATCTTGATTACTGTAGTTTTTTCATTTGATTGTGTGAGAGTATTTTGCATCAACGTTTTTTTATTCAAGTAATTCTTTAAATCAAAAAGATGTAAATGCAAAGCTCTTACACAATCTAATTCAGAAACAGCAGTGATCAAGATTATATCTTGCTTACAAAAGAGAAAGAGAGCGAAAAGGAAATGAAAATAACTACCCAGGCTGCCTTCCTGGACGCCTCTGTACTTCCACAACTGCTTAAACACAAACACCCACTTGATTAATTGGAGCAAACGATTTCAACTGGCAAGAAATTAGAAAATAGTTTGAGCAAGGAGGCACCTGCTGCATTGATTTTGGGCAGGAAACTGCCATCTCCTCCGCACCCTCTTCCCACTACTAGTGCTTTCATTGCCCTCGGAAGCCTCTGAGAACGATGAAGAGCTCTCAAAATCCTTACCTAAATATGGAACACTGCACTTGTTTGCATTTGCATTGTTGGTGGCATGTTGAGAGAGAGAAAAAGAGAATGCTTGGCAATCAGAATTGGGATTACAGTTCTCCTCAAGTTCCAATACCAGAGCCATTGCTTTTGCAGAAACGGGGACAGAGGCAGAGGACTTTATATATTATTTCTCTCGCCTCCAACTCCAACAAACACCCGCTGGAATTCATTTTCATATTCTGGTGGCGCCGAATTGGACATCAACATCTTTACGTCTCTCCAATTTCTCAACTGTTACATATCACTAACACCCTCCAATTGTGGATTAATTTGCGCCTCTCAATTACTTCAGCTTTCACTTTTACAGCAAGTTTAGGAAGAGCAAGAATGACATGAGCTTCAAGCCAAAGTAAACGCTGATCGCGGCTATTTTTTCTGCCCAACTGTAACCCCTCCTTCACGGAGACAACAATTTGCAGGGATATAATCTACTTTCACATCAAAGTAATCTCCAAATTAAATTTCCGTGCTTCGTACAACAAGAAATGTAACAACTGATTAACAAACACTTTCTTATCTTGTGTTTGTTTTATCTTGAATCTTCTGCCGTCTATCTAAATCCATGGGAGGTTGAATAACATAAAATAAAAGCCACCCACTAAACGGTACAAGGTTACATCTTCATTAACCATTGCTAATGGAGACTCGCAAACTACCGTCAGTGCACGGCGACCGATGTGTATACTGCGGTTATTTGATGGGCTTCATCAAACTTCATTACGAGTCCGTGAAAGACAAAAATACTCGCTAAAGGAGGAGACCAGGAAAGAGGAGGACGACATTATCATATGTAGGAGTGAAACGAAGTATGATTCGTAAAAGGAAGTTTGCCGGCATATCTCTTCAAAAACAGTAACGCTTGTTTAGAGTGGATCCCTAGAAGGAGAATATGCTTTGGACCCAGCTATGGCTTTTGTGTTAGACTCTTCTTTGGGGGAAAATTTTCCATCATCATCTTAGATGTTGTGGTTGGTCGTGAGGTAGTAAATGAGAAAATGTTTAGGTTTAATGTTGAATATTCTAAAATTTCCACCTTGATCACTATAATTTAAAAAAAATAAAAAATCATAACTATCAATTTAATTAGATAAACACTTTCATCTAGTTTAGAAGTGTTGATTTCCTAACTTATTTGTTCATTATGGTGGTGTCAACTCAACATCACTACTTATATGCCTACACATAGAAGTGGTAAGCTCCCAAGGTTAGGATCATCCCTAGATGTAGACCTAAACCTCAAGGGTTCACGATGACCCTACCTATGTATCCCCTTTAGAAAATCAGAGGCTTCATAGTTCGCCCACCAATGTTAGAGGGAGCTCATTCTCTCCTCTTGTATGAAATCTTTGATCTCACCTTTAACCCAAGATTACTTATTAAGCATAACATATCAACTTAGTCCAATTATACTATAACAATAACAATATTCCATTAAGTATTGGTTTCACACCAAATGTAACCAATCATTAGTATATGAATACACTCAATTACACATAATGGTCACATCACTTCATAATCCCAAGATCACACACATAATGACTATCTCAAGCATTCATCACATATATGCAAGGTAACTAGCTCGTACACATCACAAGTGCATCCATGACTAGCTCATAATCATATCACAAGTACAATAGTGACTGGCTCATACACATCACAAGTACTATAGTGACTAGCTCATACACACATCACAATTACAAGCGTGATTGGCTCATACACACATCACATATACCATAGTGACTAGCTCTAGCATACATCACATATATTCAATGTGAACAATCCACATATACATTGCTTGTTTACATAAAGAACAAATACTTAAGTGGAAATGGATACAACCTACTGCATACATCCCACTACCTGATTCACAAACACATAAGCCCATAAGTAGATTTCACTTGGAAAAGGAATGTTGATGCATCCCATTCTACACTATGGATCTCATCCTTTTCCCAATCCACCACCATCTATGATGACAATCAAGCAACCCATGTTACTTGATGTCATCACCAGCAAGGGAATTAGTAACAATCTACAAAAATCAAGGCCATTTACATAATGAATGACTAAATATACACAATGAATGATTGATACATCCACAATGGTTGACTAACACTTGTCCATAATGCATCTTAGATAGAAAAGAAATGTCAATGTATTGTGAACAACACTATGGGTCCATCCTTTTTCCTCGTCTTCTACACCATTCGACAATTGGGAAGAGGATTTAGTGCATCCCATACTACACCAAGGGTTCATTTGCAACCCAAATACTTCCACAAGTAGTGAACCTACCATAGCCTAGTGGATTCCAACTTCATTCACCTATAGGCCACCGATGAAAAGTTTGTCAACCCACGAAGAAGTAGCTTCCAACATATACCACCTTGTGACCTTAGTGATATTATTAGCTATTATTTTCACAACTTGAGTAACACTTGGCATTAGTCACTCTTGTTCTATAAGATATTGCCAATAAACCCTCCCAATACAATGGTTAACTCTAGTTACCATTACCTACACAGTAGAATAACTACATGTGTGCAGCCATTACTAGATATCATAACCAAAGTAGCCTACTACCTTCACCTCCATGAACTAGGTGAATGTTGACTAATCGCTAACATTATCTCAAACATCAATCATTGGCATGGTCCAATAACTACCTACCACTGCTCAAATATTCCAAAGGTTCACACTTGGGTCATCTCTAACTTGGGACTTACATAATAGGAATCAAAAGCACTAGCTATATATCACAATCAATAGATTCAAGAGCCTATACATGGAGTCCTCTAGGTCTGGAATGGAATTTCACAAGTTCACATAAGAGTTAAACATTGAACCAACACAAGATGGTATTTACTTAACATACATATAATCAAATATAGACTAGAAAGTAGTCAAATACCTAAGTAGTTATTCAACTTACTATTTAGAAGCATATTATTTATTAAATACATGTTATCAAGTCTCCTTAATTCCTTCATAACCATCTAATACTGATTTTAGCCTTGAATTGAAGCCTACTAAAGAGGGAAGGTCAAACAAGTTAGGAACAACTTAAAACCCTAAATTTATCCCCTCCTAACCATCTCTACAGATTTGAGGTCATAAGGGCATCCTTCACCCAAGGACTATCTATGTACCTACTTCCAAATGGGATTGAATTCACATGTATTTCTTTGTGCTAGGTGTAATGCTTAAATTTTATAATTAAAATAAAAGAAAATGTATATACTCCCTATTCAAAACATGTAAAATCTCTAGAGGGTGATCCCAGAATACTGGTTTACAATTTCTGGGAGATCCCTATTTTTGTTGAAATCACATATTTTTAGAAAATATAATGATTTAAGCCTTGAAAAGTTCCATTTAAAGGATTCCAATTGAAGAGGGTTTGATCAAACCACTTTAGATCAAACCCCCTTGGGTAGAACCCCGCTAGTTTTAAACCATGCCTATAACAAAGTCTCCTTTACACCTTATCAAAATGCTAATAAAAAACCACTTTTGATTTACCTTTGGGGGATCAAATCAATTCATTTAAAAAAAATTTTTTGTAAGTATGTAGTCCTTATTATAAGCTTCTCAAAAAGTATAATTTTAAATAAATTTAATTTTATTATTATATTTATTTTTTATTTCTTGTGAATATAGGTTTTTCACTGAAAATCAAGCTCTTTGTTCTACACATGTGGAAAAATAGCATATTATCAAAAAAAATTTGAAAAATATGAGTGCACCAGATATTGAAGTCCTTGATCCAACAAAAAAAAATTTGAATTTCGATACATACAAAAAAAGTTACGCATTATACAGTCTACCTATGTCTAAATTATTGGACACTAGGAACACTGAGAGGAGGGGGGTGAATCAGTGTTCAATAATATTTGACTTTCAAATCAAATCTAAAACTATCAACAACAATAATTGAACTTGAGCAGCATTCACAACATATAAACAGAGGGAAACAAGCAATCACATTAATGAATACCATAACACCAGAAATTTTTACATGGAAACCCTGTTAGGGGAAAAACCATGGTGGAGATTAATCCACAATGCATACTCTATTAAAAGTATGATAAAAAAGGGGAATTCACTTGCATTCAGGCACACTGCCTAGAGCTCATTGCTCAAGAGAGAAAGGCTCACTGCCTTACAAAGTATGATTGAAATTACAACAAAATTTTGAACTGAGAATATAACATCTACAAATGCCTGGATTCAATTCCAATGAAGCTCATAATAAGATTTTGGATCTTTTGACCAGTTCACACTTCTACTCTGCTCTGCTATGTTCTGCTTAGCATACAAAACTTTTGCTGCCTTCAAATAACTAATTTGTCCTTTTTAGCTCTCTCCTTGATACACATACACTTCTATCTCTACAACAGCTACATCCACACTCAAAATGATTTTTTGATCTCCTTTATATACCTGCTAATTAGGAATTCATTATATGTCAGCTTCACAACAAAATATAATATTCCTACTTATGTCGACTCAAATCATTAATTATATTTGATGCGTACCCACATAAGTTGGCTAGACTATAGTAGGGACCCAAAACAAGGTTCCAAAAATAATAAATAACTAAATACATACTCCACATACATCTGCAATATGCCATATAAAACATGTCGGCAAAAATGAGAGAATAAACCATGATCCATACTACCGAACCTCTTAACTCGAACTCTGACTAATGCAACACCTCAAAACTCACCAGTAAGATAGTATACATGCTAGGAAGGCTTCCCTAGAGATCCAAACCACAAAATAATGATCTAGTGAAGTGATCAGATCAGCTTGTCAACCGAATGTTTTTCTCTTCATTCTTTCTTTCGGTAGATTACAAAATATTACTTCCCTTGTTGGTGGGAGCAATGCTAACATTGTGGACCATACTGCTGACTCTAGTTGTCATCAATGACAACACAAGTATCCAAAAATGATCTCTCAAAGACATATGCCAACAATCTCCCCTTTTTGCATTGATGGAAACACTTAGTGAAAAATTGACTAAGTGTCAAAACCAAAAACTCAACAAAATCAAGACTACTACTCCCCCTTTTGATGTCAAGGAAAATTTTCTCTGCATTCTCTCCCCCTTTGACATCAATGAAAAAGCTTCTATTTATTCCGCTCTCCTTGTAATGTTTTACTGTACTTCTCTTCTTATTCTTTCCCCTTTGAAAAATAGAGAGTTGGATCAAAATTTGAGAAACTGTTGCAAAAATCGGAAGATTATTTTATACTTAGCTTTAATTTTTGGAAGGAACTTCTTCCAAGAGTCCACCACAGTTCCAATTGCTATAATCAAGTTGTTATTCTCTGATGTCCTATTGATAATTTGGACAAGGGATTCAGGAATGGTGATTTCTTCTTCCAACTTTTCTCCTGTCTTTAGCACTTCAATCATTTTCTCTAGTCTTCCTTCAGTCAGGTCTTTTACTCTCCAGAAGGTGTCCATGAGAGTATTTCTAGCAAAGTGAACCTCTGCATGCTCAACCTGTAGATCATGAACCTTTTTCTTAACATTTCCATCCTTGTCCAAAAACATACTATAGTCCTGTCCAATTCTAACAAGCTCTTTTTCAATTTCCTCCAACTTATCCTTGTGCTTTCCAAGCACATGAGGCCACCTTAGATAGTAATTGAAGAATTTATTGGTTGAATCAATGCACTATCTTAGCACATTCATTTTATTCTTCAGCTTAGCAAGAGATAGCCTAAACTGCATCTTCAAATGGGAAATTATTTCCTCCTCTTTCCTATCCAGAGGCACAAATTCCATAGCCTCCTTAACACACTCAATCAGTTCTTCTGGGAGAACATCCTACAGACTCTCCAATTCAATATTGTTATCAACAAAGTATCTTCCTAACATGTTCTCAATGATATCTTGCTCATAAGATGGTCCATTCAACCATATGTCAGATATCTTTTGCATCCCATCTTCATCCTGAATAATTTGCATTATCTTTGATTTGAATAGAGCACCTTAGCTATTATTATTTCTAGTTCACCTAGTTTTGGTTGGTCTCTAGGGGTATATTCATTAGATTCTTCATCCACTACATCCACAACCAACTGTCCTTTCCCTTTTTCTTCAACTTTTGTTGACTTGGGTGCTAGAGGAGTGACACCAGCCAAATCTCTTCCTCTCTTCTACTTTTTCTCTATCTTTCCGGAGGATGATCCAACTTTATTTATTTTTACCGGAAGAGGGATAACACTTACACCAAAATTTTCCAACACCTTTCTAAAGAAATTTTCATAAACTCATTCCCCATTTTCAAAAGAGTTGTAATGCACAAAGATTTGCTTGCAAACTAGTATATTTTCTTTCCACACCACATTATCATTCAGAGGTAAGCAATTTAGAAAATACATCATAATGCATATTGCAAGGGTTCCAAACCTGAAGGAGTAGTCAATATCCTTCGTTAACTGTACATTCTCCATTAGTTGATCTTTCATCAGACTACATAGGTCAAATTCTTCATTTTCTATTATCATTTTATGAGCGATATATGGGTATGTGTAGGATCATGATGGGCCAAAAACTGGCGATATGATGGGTATGTTTAGGGTATGTGGCTGATGACTTTTTTTAACCCAAAATTGATGAAATGAAAAGGGTTTTTAAAGGTGATTCTCAGCTTTCCACCAAAATAAATTATTCTTTACTTTGAATTTAATAAATTATTATTATTCATTTTCTATTTGAATTACGACTAAAATCTTGATTGATAGGCTGATTAAAACCATCTATAGCTTTCAAACGGTATAACATTTTTTGAATCCAAAACATGTGTCACATTCTATGCTTCGCATACTATAGGATTAAAAAAAGAAAAATTGAATTTCATGAAGTTTTGACCAAGTGAAGGTGGTCAGACATACGAGTTTTTATATTTTTTTAAAGTTTTAATAAAAAATTCATAATTAATTATTTACTTGGGAAAAAATGCAAAAAAATATGCATCACATTGGGACATGAGTTCTCTACTTATATCTAAAATATTATCATTTTATTGTGGTTAGGGTGGTCAGACAGACATGTACTTCTTATTTTTTCCTTGAAATTTAAGTACTACTGCATTGAAATTTCAAATTTTCACCAAATAGATTTTTTTTAAAAATAAACCTAGTAGTTTAGAAACTAAATTCAATTTGCTACAGATTCTATTCTTACATATTTTTGAAATAATATAGATAACTTATTCAAATTTTTACGTCAAGTTTCCTAACTTTGATTTTTCTGAATTTTTCGCCACTTAAAGGCCTGTTTTTTCCATGATGATCTTGCACATATCCATATACAACACCTGGTGAGGTTGATCCTTCTCAATTTTTGAAGAAGATATTATATGGGATTCCATGTGTAACATACCTTGTCAACGGATCTTTAATTGATGCAATTATCATAGCCCTCTAATCTCCCCTTATTTCGGTTAGGGCTTCGACCTCAACATTTCAAATCGATTTCTTCTTCAGGATATTACCAACATTGCACAGACCTGTTAGATTCTTGATTACATCTTTAGAGGGTTTATTCAGAGTAAGGATATCACCATCCAATCTATTCAAGATAAATTGAATCACTTCTGCATTGACAAAATGAGGGAATTCATTCCAAATATCCAAATTCTTATGCTTCGATCCCTCAAACTTCCTTAATTCGGCGAGAGACAACAAATTTCTTTCATCCTTAACTTTTTTATTGCTATACTCATCTAGAGTTATTGTTCCTTTGGATTGTTTCATTTTTTCGTGTCAAACAGGGTTCTACCAATTGCCAAATAGATATGAAATTAATAAGCAACAGAAATACCTAAAGAATTCGTTGCTAAATCGACCTTTCACACCTTTGGAATTTTTTTGAAAGGGCTCTCCAACTATTCTCTTTCAATGCACAATGAAAAATTAGGGTTCCAAATTCCCTTTTATAACTTCACATACTTCACTTCCTGCCACATTAAATGTGTTGCCCTAGAAGTTCCAGTTACTCTACAAACTTAGACAGCAAGCGAAGAATCCGACTACGGATCTGTACCATTTCATCCAACTCAACAAATGATTACTAATACTTTCAACAATGAATAACACAACAGTTGATGGCATCCAACAATTCGGTTCCAACTATATCATAGGGGGACAAGAGATTTTCATGAAAAAATCCCCCAAGGCCATTGGCCTGAAGTCAATTGCCAGAAGAGTTATCGGAGGGAGCTTCCAGTACATCCTTGTTTCCTTCATTAGATTCACCTTTCTTTACCCATTTTTTCTTCATCTGATCTCTTATCTCTTCCATAGATGCTTTTTCTTTTCCTTTGTTTTCTTTTTGTGAATTTCTTCCTTGATAAACTAGACTTCTTTTATTCAAGTTTTTGTTCCTATAGAATCTTGCAATGTGCCCAAAATTGTTACAATTGTAGCATACCAGATTTTTCAGTCTATACCATCAATTCCACTAATTTCCTCTTGACCTGCATTGATTAGCAACATGTCCAAATCTTCCACAGGTATAGCATTTAATGTTACTTGCACTGACAGACATACTTCTACATTCTAATGCCTTATGACCAAAATTTTTGCATTTAAAACACTGACCAGAAAATGATGGAGTACTAGGGTTTATAATTCTTCTACACTGAGAAGCCATATGTCCAAATTTATTGCAAGCAAAGAAATATCCATTAAATTTTTGAGCATTGGGTTGCCTTACTAGATGTCTTCTACCTTTGTTTTTCTTTTTAAGGTTCTTCTATTCAAATTCAAAACTTTCACCCTTCTCATATCCAAGACCTCGCTTGTCATTTGTATCCTTTTTTCCTTTGGTTATCTCATCAAGCCTAGTAGAGCTTATCCTGAATTTATCCTTGAATTCATTTGTAGTAGCAAGCTCATTTCCGAAGATAACTACCTGTCTCTCAAGCTCTTGTTCATTATTTCTGGATTGTTGCAGTTCAGTTTCTAATTGAATGAATCCACTATTAATTCTATTGCATTCTTTAGATTTTTCTTTCAGGGACTGGGCCAGATTCTCCTCATTCTTCTGTCTTTCTTCAATCTCTTTGGTAAAATTCATTGCCAAAAATTCCATTTCAAGTTTTAGAGCTAAATTGTCCTTAGCAAGTTTTTCACACTCTTCTATTATTTCCCTTAGAGTTTGATTCAGATGGACATCATCCAGACCTTTGCTTTCTTTTTGGTTCAATTGATGATCACATAGTTCCTTCCTCTTTTCCCTTGACTCATTTATGTTATCCTTCAATGATTGAATGAATTTTTCGATAGCCACAAGATTTTATTTTTGTTCCATGACCTCTACTTTGAACTGATCAAGATCATCAAGTGCCACCATAAGCTGTTGTTGAAGACCACCAACATCCATTGTAATTTAAGATCCACCTCAAGCTGTTAAACTCCAGAAGAGGAACTTTCCCTGATACCAATTGTTGGACACTAAGAACACTGAGAGGGGGGCTAAATCAGTGTTCAATAATATTTGACTTTCAAATCAGATCTAAAACTATCAACAACAATAATTGAACTTGAGCAGCATTCACAACATATAAACAAAGGGAAACAAACAATCACATTAATGAACACCATAACACCAAAAAAAATTATGTGGAAACCCTATTAGGGGAAAAACCACGGTGGAGATTAATGCACAATGTATACTCTATTAAAAGTATGATAAAAGAGGGGAATGCACTTGCATTCAGGCGCACTGCCTAGAGCTCACTGCTCAAGAGAGAAAGGCTCACTGCATTACAAAGTATGATTGAAATTACAACAAAATTTGAATTGAGAATACAACATCTACAAATGTCTGGATTTGGTTCCAATGAAGCTCATAATCAAATTCTGAATCTTTTGACCAGTTCACACTTCTACTCTGCTCTACTCTATTCTAATTAGCATACAAAACTTTTTCTGCCTTCAAATAACTAATCTGTCATTTTTTTCTCTCTCCTTGATACACACACTTCTATCTCTACAACAGCTACATCCACACTCAAAATTATTTTCCGATCTCCTTTATGGGTATGTGTAGGATCATGATGGGCCAAAAAGTGGCGATATGATGGGTTTTTGTAGGGTATGTGGCTGACGACATTTTTTTACCCAAAATTGATGAAATGAAAAGGGTTTTTAAAGGAGATTCTCAAATTTCCACCAATATAAATTATGCTTTACTTTGAATTCAATAAATAATTATTATTTATTTTCTATTTTAATTACAACTAAAGTCCTGATTGATAGGCTGATTGAAAAACATCTATAGCTTTCAAACGGTATCACATTTTTTGAATCCGAAATATATGTGTCACATTATATGCTTCACATACTATAGGATTAAAAAAAAAAGAAATGAATTTCATGAAGTTTTGACCAAGTTAAGGTGGCTAGACATACGAGTTTTTTTATTTTTTTAAAGTTGTAATAAAAAATTCATAATTAATTATTTACTTGGAAAAAAATTACAAAAAAGTATGCATCACATCGGGACACGATTCCTCTACTTATATCTAAAATCTTATAAAGAAATATTATCATTTTATTGTGGTTAGGGTGGTCAGACAGACACCAACTTCTTATTTTTTCCCTGAAATTTAAGTACTACTGCATTGAAATTTCAAATTTTCAACAAATAGATTTAAAAAAAAAAAAACCTATTAGTTTAGAAACTACATTCAATTTGCTACAAATTCTATTTTTACATATTTTTGAAAAAATATAGATAACTTATTCAAATTTTTATGTCAAGTTGCCTGACTCTGATTTTTCTGAATTTTTTGCCACTTAAGGGCCTATTTTTTCCATGACGATCCTACACATACCCATATACCCACTAATTAGGAATTCATTGTATGTCAGCTTCACAACAAAATATAATATTCCTACTTATGTTGGCTCAAATCATTAATTAGAGTTGATGCGTACCCACACAAGTCAGCTAGACTATAGTAGGGACCCAAAACAAGGTTCCAAACATAAGAAATAACTAAATACATACTCCATATACATCTACGATACGCCATATAAAACATGTCAGCCAAAATGAGAGAATAAACCATGAACCATACTACCGAACCTCTTAACTCAAACTCTGACTAATGCAACACCACAAAACTCACCAGTAGGATAGTATACATGCTAGGAAGGCTTCCCTGGAGATCCACACCACAAAATAATGATCTGATGAAGTGATCAGATCAGCTTGTCAACCGGATGTTCTGCTCTTCATTCTTTATGTCAGTAGATTACATAATCTTACTTCCCTTGCCGATAGGAGCAATGTTAACACTGGGGACCATACTGCTGACTCCAGTTGCCATCAATGACAACACAAGCATCCAAAAATGATCTCTCAAAACCATATGCCAACATGAATTGTAATTGGTTTGACTTCAAAACTTGATTAAGGAAAAAATATTCAATAAAACACTATAAAACCAATTGGAACACTAGATATCATAGTTACAAATCTAAATTTGAAAAAAATAGAATTTTATCCTTCATGGAAAAAAAATTATGCATTGTATGGTGAGCATCACTCCTTAAAAATGATGTTTATTGAAAAAAAATAGTTTTTGAAGGAGATGGAAAAAGAAGTGCAATCTGATTCCAAAAATTTAAAAATATATATATTTAGAATCTACAGACAAAATGTCACAAATCACTAGTTTGTATCATCTTCAAATTGCTCACGATTTAACCGCTATAGGTGCCCGAAAGTGAAGATTTAGTTTAAAAAAATTATTTCAATGTCCAGTTTGGCCAAAAATTGTAAACCAGTATTGTGGGATCACCCTAGATAGAGCACACACAAGAGATTAAAAAAATAACAATATGAAAATCAACTGTAAATGCTACCATAATCTCCATTGTGGTTTGATTTACTCTTTGATGGATTGGAATGTGAATGTTCTCTTTTATTCAAGATGGCTAATTTGATAGCATGTACTTAGCATGAGTGATAATTAATTGGTTTGGATGAGAGGATGCCTAGATTTATATATTTTGGGAATGTGGAATATATGGCCAAGATTTGACTATGAGACCAAGGGTGGGGAATGGTTGAGAGGAATTCCCTAGGATTTAGGAGAGGATGAATGGTGAAATGAAGATAGTTATAATGTTCAAATGGTTAGGATTAATTTATCAAATTTAGTAAGTAGTTGTGAGTGTTGAACACACCCAGATATAGAGAGGGGGGTGAATCAGTATCTTCAAAAACTTAAGTCCCCTTAGCATAATGCAAATTCAAACTTTTAATAGGATCAACAACCCTTAAACAGATCAACAACACTTATTCAAATTAGCAGCAATGAAAGATAAATAAATGACCACACATGTACAAGGTAACACAAAATATATGTGGAAAACGTAAGAAGGGAAAAATCACAATGAGGAATCTCACAATATATGAAGCTCACTACTTAAAAATTACAATTTATTTTGAGGCTCACTACCTAAGGAAGCACACTACTCCCTGAAGGACTTGCAAGCTAAGGTGCACAACCTTAGGATAAGATACAAGGGACTTGCAGGTTGATGTGCACAACCCTAGGGCAAGATACAAGGACCTACTAAAGAGACTCACTATCTAATAGCAAGATACATGAAGATTTAGAATTATAACATATGCCAACAATACACTCTAATGTCTGAGATGTTAAAGTGCATTTGAATTTTCATTTTTATAATTTATTGCATCATTCCTACTTGCACACCATAACTCACTCACACACCTATAAATTGATTTTTTCTTCCATTTATATCCACTGCAAGATCTCAAAACACCAATTAGGTCAGCTAGAATAGAATACAAACAATAACTTCAACAAGTTGACCCAAAAACATAATTATGGTCAAAGTGGTCCTATCCAAAAGATAGAGAGGACCAAAAAATACTTATTACATCTTCCAATGTGATCCCAAACAACACACATGCTAATGCACACCAACCCAAGTCGACAATAAGGAAACATGTAGCACATTACCATTTGGCCCAGAAACATACTTTCAACTCAATTTACTCAATGCACTTCTCAACAAGATAGGTCAAGACCTAAACACAACTTAACACAACCTCAATTATTGGTGTAGATCCCCAAGCACATATTGCAAGAAAGAGAACAAGCCCTGTTAGCTAGTTATCCACAAATTACCCAGAGAACCAACTCAAAGCAATATGTGACAACAAAGAGATCAACCATTGATGTGCAGACCACAAAGAGATGTTCCATGAACATCCTACAACACTTCCAAATACTTCTTTCACACTATCATCCACAAATAGCCACCACAAACCAACCGGATCCAAAACACTTCATCTTAGAAGCCCATTAGACAAAACCATGACATAGAACATTAACAAGCCAACTTGCAGTAAACTTCAACACATGAAAGATAAACTGAGACACTGCACAAACAATGAAAGTGTATTCACCAAGCCACAAGAGAAGAAACACCAATACAGAGAAATATGAAGCATTTTTTGGACCAATCTCGACAAGCAACAAAACTGACAACCCACTACAATTACCATAAACCTCCTCGGAAACATTGGTGACCTAAAAATATAGGAGTACAACATCCACATAACACAAACACTGAATCCAAAACCACAAGACCATATCTTCAAAGATGAAGGAATGCATAGCATTTTTCCAAATATTCTTCAAAGCAACTTCCTGTAACAAAATGTTTCACCAAAATATGAAGACCAAAACTTCCTTGTAGAAGCACATACTTCCTCAAGAACAACATGAGAGAGCATACAACATACTAGAGACAATCAACAACAACT
The DNA here is from genome assembly GCA_007258455.2 of Sequoia sempervirens. Taxonomy (NCBI): domain Eukaryota; kingdom Viridiplantae; phylum Streptophyta; class Pinopsida; order Cupressales; family Cupressaceae; genus Sequoia; species Sequoia sempervirens. Next base: position 58,695 of record VDFB02285136.1, on the reverse strand, counting down.
CTCCAACTTTATCATTACTTCTAATCATCATCTTAGTATATCATCATGATACCATCTCTGCTAACAACCATACTTAATATAACTCTAATTGTCATCAAACAAGGCTTGGCATCCAACCATGAACATCAACAACATAACTATTAGCACATCATCCTACATCAATGAAAAACAATGCCAAACATAGGTAATATATCAACAATTGTGAGCATGAGGAAAATTAGGGACATGTGCAACTAAAAATTCTATAACTTTGGAATGTGTTGAGAGAATAAGGGGACCATAAGGACAAGTGTTCTTAGGTACCCAATGTTCTTGGAATGTATTGAGAGAATAATGGGAGCACAAAGATAAGTGTTCCTAGGTCCCCATTATTCTTAGAAAGTGGTGAGGGAATATAGATTTAATTAAATAATAATATGATTTAATTATTTTAGCCACTTGTGTGAGGTTGCTAATAGGTGGAAATGGGTATTTATTTATTTGTGAGGTGATGGAAATGGTGATAAATTAAATAATATGATTATTTAATTTAAGTGATGGAATTTAGGTGAAAGGGATATGTCCTACGTTAATTAGGACTAGGTGATGGGACATAGGCCTAGGTGATGAAATTAGATTATTAGGGATTAGGTGATAGGTTTAGTGATGATGAATAGACCTAGGGAATATTTTAGGTGTCTACACAAGGTCTCTCAAAGGACCTACACATAGGTTACCATAACCCAAGTTTCATTAACAATTCCCCTCGATTATTAACACTTGATAGCAGGTAGAAAAACATTTAACTAAGCTCACAATATAATAAACCCATATTGAGGAGCTTCAAACAAGGACCTCTATATTTCAACTTAGACCTCCTCTTTGCTATTAATCAAACTTGAACGTTCCAATGTTCATCTCATCAACATAGGGACTAATCTTATTACTCAATATAAAATTACCTTTTCCACACAAACTCGTACTTTCATTTGAAATTCACATAATATCTATTCAATATAGATTTTCTTATACTAAAAGAGTCAATATGTATCTTGTAGTCATCAAAAGACTTTTCCCCAATACCCAAATACCATACTAGAAACTATATAGCATTTCTTATTATTGCATTAAGAAAGGAGGATAAAATGGAATTAAAGGTATTTATTATGCCTATTTCCACCACAATAAAATTTCCCAAATGATCACATAATTAGATACATATTGGCATCTTCCCAATATTTACAAGTATCTAAAAACTCATAGTTTACTAAATTAAAAGACACATTGATACCAATCATAGGAAAGATTCAAGTAATATTTATTTGGAATTGATATTATTTCTAAAATAATGGCATCATAATCCTACATAATATTTTACTTAATGCCAAGCCTACTAGAAACTCTTCACAATATGAGAATTAAATTTCTAGATCAAGATTAGGGTACAAGACACTTTTCTTAACCATGAACTAATAACATGATGATTACAAAAACATCTTATGCCACTGCTAGCTATAATATTTTTAGTTTATTACATATTCAACAAGGCGAGAATCCCTATTTAGATTATTTTGTTTACAATCTATAAGTATTTAGACTTTAGAGAGAACATACATGAGACTATTTTTGTGGGGATTAAAATCCTACTTAAGAAAGTTGGAACACTATATCTATTGGACTGAAACAACCATAGTACCCTTTTCTTAGTTCATATGATAGTTCCTCTAGATATCAAGGTTATTATATTTAAGAAGTCAATAAACATGTCACAATCACATAAATATCCTACCACTAAGTCTAATGTAGATTACCAATAGTATCAATTGCAACAATAAGAAAAAATTCAATATAGTGTGGTTCTAGTGCCATTAAATAAGGTCCTTATCACTTATATTATCACACAACCATAAAATAAATCCCTTATTATATCTCTATTTTACTTTAATAATTTGATATAGGTTTATATTCGCATTTCTTTTGTCAACTTCCACTTAATCCCCATTAATATAATCATGTTGCACACATGTGTTTATAATGAATTTCACAATATCCTATTAAGCCAAGATTTGGTTTAATCCTCTTGCTTTCTTCACCTTACTTTTGTGCTTTGATTTTGGTTTCTTTTAATAACCTAATTTTTTTAATCATGATAATTTGTATTTATAGTTGTTTAATACTTTTTGAATCCCATAGATTTATTTATGCTATTCATAAACACTAATATAAATTCTTTATTTTCTCTAGTCCAAATGTGTTAAAAACTATCAAAATGATGTAAAGTTAGGGAAAAAAAACAATAAAAAAATAAAATTATCAAATAGTCTTTTATGTATCAAAGGTCTTTTCCTAAGCTTAGACAAGTCCTCCCAATTTATCAATTTGAGAAATAAAATTATCAAATAGCCTTTTATATATTAAAGGTATTTTCTTAAGCTTGGATAAGTTATCTCGATTAATCAATTTGAGATTAAGGAGATGATAGTCTTAGAAATATGAATAGTTCCTCTTACATTTTCTTACCCAACCATTACAGATATCATAAGAAAAATTGTGCATTTTGCATCTTTTCATCATCCTAGTCGCTACCTCACTTTTAATCAATATAAAATAACACTTTTATTTGTAATAAATGGATAAATCCTAATATCTCTCTAAATATCCTAAACATCATATATACTTGCAGATACAAATTGACTTCATCTAGTCACATATAAAATTGGAAAATCATTTCCACTCTTTAAAAATACCCTCCTTACCTCTTTCATCTACCATCTCCACACTCCCTTTGTGAATCAATCAAATAATTTCTTTGAATTTGTAGTGTCATGTTTGATAATATATTAGAAAAGGAAGAAAGTTTATCCTTTACCTAATTCATCGACATCTTAGAAGACTCCTTATCCCCCTATGCCTTCTTTTGCAATATTTCTACATCTAATGAAATTCCTCCATCTTTAAGCTTTGAATGATGTTCCTAGACTGTTTGAAAGCTCCCTTTAGGTGCAAGTAGGTAGGATTCCAACAAGGTTGGGGGAATTTGGGTTTTCACCTACCATGGAATTTTCCTAAAATTTTATACATCCTTTTCAATGATCCCCTCCAAAGAGTACCTAGCAAACCTTACATCCTATGAGACCACATTTATTTGAGTATTCCATTCACCTTTGTGCTCCCACTCACCCTCTCCCTATGACCCTCTATCTAGTGGATTTTTTTAGACCTGATAGGCATCTATACCCAATGTGATCTCTTCTAATGTCCTTTTTATGATATTTTCTCCTTTTTCCTATAACTTGTTTATCTCTCTTTCCTCTCTTTTTTCCTTTTTCCTGCCCATGTTTCCTCTTGCTTGAATTCCATGGGTTTTCCTCTATATTACTCCTCTTTCAAATGTTTCTTTCTCTTTTCTTCCCTATCAACTCCTACCCACATCCTCTCTCAAAAATCCTATATTATTCCTATTTTTTATGAACATCCATTTATGCTTTTATCGTTGTCCATGAATTGTTCAAAAAATATCATCATGGTGTGTAAGAAAGAAGGACATGGTCAAAGAATGAGGAGTCACATTCACACCTCCCAATTCCTTCTTATTGAAAATTTCTCCACCCTTTCCAACAAAATTCTTTGTTCATGTCCTATAACCATGGTACTACATGAGGAAGGAACTCTTCAATGCAATGAAGGCTACCCATGCCTTTGTATTAATTATTTCTTTGTTCCCTCTATTCTTCTCTTCCAATTGCATTGTTTCCCCTCATCCTACATTAATTTAAAATCTCCTCTCAATTTATTTGACCATTCAATGCCCAACATGAGAGGGTCTTATATGGGGATGTGATAATTAATGATAGGGTACATGTTGCTAATAAATCAAAGGTAAAATGTACATTACAATAATGGTTAAAGTTTTTTCTTGTTCTCATTCTCTTGTCGAAAACATGTGGGTAGCATTTTTTTTGGTGACTCTTAGTTCTTTGTGAGATATGGGTTATTTTTAATAGATGGCCTCTACATTTTGATCCATCAGTAGAGAATACTCATGTTTCACATAGCTGGGCCTAGCTTATTGGGCTTCCTATGGTGTATTGAGAATGAGAGGTGTTGTGTGGGATAACTAACTCCCTTTGTCAAATAGTTACAATTGATTTGATTCTATACATGTCCAAAATTGCATGAGGCAGCATGAAAATTTGATGATGATTTGGAAAATAAACTACCGACTCATGAGGCATAATTACACATCCTCTCAAAAAAATTATCTTAATGGTGGTTCTCTCATCCTTTTTATCCCTTTATTTATTTTTTTCATCCTTCAAACTAGGTTCTAAGTACATGTGCAACACCAAATTTTTTTTGTAAAAATTCAATTAAAGGGTAATTCAAGAGACTATAAGGTCACTTAGATAGTCATCCCTAACAAAAATTTACAACCTAAAACCCTAAAAGGGGTGACCTGGTTATTTTTAAAACATGCATAATTACTCCACTTTCAACCATTTATCCATAATTTTTACTCATGGTTGGGAATTCTTTCTAATCCTGATTAAGCCTTCACTTCCCAAACTAATTCTCCTCTCCTCTTGAATCTCAATCAACTCTTCAATAATCTATCCAATATCTCTCTATTCTTCTCTCAATCATTCCCTTGTGATTTAGAAGTTTCTAACCTATAAATGCTCCCAATACCTTAGACATATGATAGGTTGATCTTTCATTGCATTTTTTCCAAAGTCTTGCTAGGATCTCTCATTCTCTTTTCCCTTGATCCCAAAATAGGGATATTGAATCACCTCTAGAGAATCAAGTCATTTTTGTATTGTAGAATCCACCTATATCATCCATATGCTCTTATATGACTCTAGTGAGCCTTTTCTATTTTTAGAACTTCAAAGCTTCACATACTTTCTAAGTAATTTCTAATTTGTATATTTATAACTTTTTATCCTCATTGTCAACATGAGGAGGTCCTAATTATGGTAGTGGATGAAGGAGAGTTAGATTATTTTGAGGACTAATCCAATATAGGAACCACAAAAAGGCTTCTTTGAGGCTTCATAGGTTTTTTTTTTTTTTAATTTAGTAATATTTGACTTCAAATTTCCTAAGGTGACATCTCTTGCATTTTCTTGGTTAATTAGATTGTACATACTTTGATAGATTAAAAATTTATTTGTTTCATTATATTAAAAATATATTCAAGGTTAATTATTTTTGCGTCATTTAAGCCTTAGTCCTAACTAAAGGTGGCCAAACCAAAATAAGAAAAAACACAAATTATATTTAATGAAGATTCATCTACTTATATTCATTTAGATGAAGATTTATTTAAATATGAAAAGTATTTTAACCAATAAATGTTTTACTTGTTGGCATATGGATTCTAGTGTTGTCATTGATGGCAACCTAAGTCATTATTCCAGTCCGCAGATTAGAATTTGTTCCTACCAATAAGCAGATTGAAGAACAGAGTTTACTGGAAGTGAGAATGAAGAACATCGTATCTAGTTAGTATGTTGATATGTATGCTTCACCAGATCATAATTTTGAGTTGTTGATCTTGGGGAAGGTTGTTAAGCATCTATATTACCTGACTGCCAAGTTTTGTGGTGTCGCATCAATCGGTGAATAAGTTAGGAGATCCGGCAGGATGATTTTTCTGTTTATTTTCTCATGGTGGTCGACTTGGTGAATGTAGCATGTCGCAGATGTATAAGGAGTATTTGTTTAATTTTATCTTGTGTTATAAATTTAGTTTTGGGTCCCAACATAACATTAGCCGACTTTGATGGGTGTGCATTAAATATAATTTGTGATTTGATCCGACCGTTGGAGAATATTTCATATTTTGCTAAAGCCAACTTGGAGCGATTGAAATCTTGGTAGCAGATACATATATGAAATCGTTAATTCATTTTGGTGTGTGAATAGGTGTGAAGAGAAAAGAAGATGTGTGTGTGAATATCAGAATATCAATTGAGCAAATTTTGCTTGTGCAGAAGAGGATTTTTGTGAGGCGAATTAAGGTAGAGCAGAGCAAAGTGCAAAATCAAATAGAAGTACTTGAATATGATCTATGAGCTTCACTAGAACTGATACCAAGCATTTGCAGATGCTACTTTCTCAGTTCATCCTTTTGTTGTAATCCAAAAATTTTGTAAGGCAATGAGCCTTCCTTATTTTGAGCAGTGAGCTCTAGGTAGTGTGCCTAAATGCATGTGCATTCCCTTTTTCTTCATACTTTTAACAAAGTATAAATTATGGATTCATCTCCACTGTGGTTTTTCCCCTAACAAGGTTTCCACGTAAAAATCTTGGTGTCATGGTGTTTTGATTGTTTTCTTCATGTGCTTGCATCTTTACTTCTATTGAAATGTTGTAAATGGATTAAGATCTGAAATGAAATTTAAATATTGTTGAACACTGATTCACCCCCCTTCTCAATGTTCCTTGATTCCAACAATTGGTATCAAAGCAGGTTCCTCTAAAGAAATTTTATATCTTGAGGTGGATCTTGGAATGCAATGGACTCTAGTAGTCTTCAACATCTTTTGGTGGCACTTAATGATCTTGATCAGTCTAAAGCAGAAGTCATGGAATTAAAAGAAAATCTTAAGGATGTTGAAAAATTCATTCAATCATTGAAGGATAAAATTAATGAGTCAAGAGAAAAGAGGAAGGAACTATGTGATCAGCTGAAGCAAAAAGTAAATGCTTGGAAGATGTTCATCTGAATCAGACCCTAAAAGAAATAACTGAAGAATGTGAAAAGCTTGCTAGAGACAATGCTGCTCTAAAGCTTGAGATGGAATCTATGGTGATGAAGGGGTATGTGCAAGATCATCATGGAAAAAATAGGCCCTTAAGTGGCAAAAAATTTAGAAAAATCAGAGTTAGGCAACTTGATGTAAAAAATTCAATAAGTTATATATATTATTTCAAAAATATGTAAGAATAGAATCTATAGAAAATTGAATGTATTTTCTAAACTACTAGGTTTATTTTTTTAAAAATAAATCAATTTGGTGAAAATTTTAAATTTCAATGTAATAGTACTTAAATTTTAGGGAAAAAATAAGACATAGGTGTTTGTCTGACCACCCTAACCACAATAAAATGATAATATTTTTTTATAATATTTTAGATATAAGTAGAGGATTCATGTCCTAATGTGATGCATATTTTTTTGTAATTTTTTTCCAAGCAAATAATTAATTATGAATTTTTATTACAACTTTTAAAACTATAAAACTTCATTATGTCGACCATAACTTGGTCAAAATTCATGATTTTTTTAATCCTATAGTATGTGACACATGTTTTGGATTCAAAAAATGTGATACCATTTGAAAGCTATAGATTTTTTTCAATCAGCCTATCAATTAAGACTTTAGTCGTAATTCAAATAGAAAATGAATAATAATTATTTATTAAATTCAAAGTAAAGCATAATTTATATTGGTGGAAAGTTGAGAATCTCCATTAAAAACCCTTTTCATTTCATCACTTTTGGGTAAAAAAAAGTCGTCAACCACATAGCCATCATATCACCACTTTTTGGCCCATCATGATCCTGCACACACCCGAAGATGACTAAAGAGATTGAAGAAAAGAAAAAGAATGAGGAGAATCTAGCCCAGTCCTTGAAGGAAAAATCTAAAGAATGTAGTAGAGTAAATGGTGGATTCTTTCAATTGGAGATTGAATTGCAACAATCCAGAAATAATGAACAAGAGCTTGAAAGACATATAGTTATTCTTAGAGATGAACTTACTATTGCAAATGAATACAAGGAGAAGTTTAATATTAGTTTTTCTAAGCTTGATGAGTTGACTAAAGGACAAAAGGATGCAAATGACAAGCAAGGTCTTGGATATGAGAAGGGAGAAATCTCTAGATCTGAACATGAGGATTCTAGACAAAGAAATTAGGTGAACAAAGGAAGAAAGTATCTGGTAAGACAACCCAATGCTCAGAAGTTCAATGGTCACTGATTTTCTTGTAATAAATTTGGTCATATGGCTTCTCACTGTAGAAGTAAAATAAATTCAAGTAGTCCATCATTTCCCAGTCAGTGTTTTAGTTGCAACAAGTTTGGTCACAAGTCAATTTAATGCAGAAATTTATGTAAGTGTAAGGAATGTTAAATACTACACCTGTGGAAGATTTGGGCATATTGCTAATAAATACAGATCAAGAGGAAATCAATGGAATGAGTGGTCTAGACAAAAAAATCCTATGTGTTACAATTACCAAAAATTTGGTCACATTGTAAGATTCTGTAGGAACAAAAACATGGATAGAAGAGGTTTGGTATACAAAGGAAAATTTTCACAGAAAGATGATAAAGGAAAAGGGAAAGCGACTGTGGAAGAAATAAGGGATCAAATAAAGAAAACATGGGTAATGAAGAGTGAATCTAATGAAGGAAATAAGCCCGCACTAGAAGCAGGTTCTGGTAATTCCTCTCAAAATTGATCTCAGGCCATTGGCCTAGGGGGAGTTGTTCAAGAAAATCCTTTGACCCCTTGTCAGTAGCTGGCACTAGAATGCAGGAAGTTGTTAGTAGTTGTGCTAGTGGTTTACAATTGTATTGGTGGTCATTTATGCAAAAATTTGTGAAGTAGAAGGTTCTTAGATGAATTTTTCTTTGTGTTGTCTAATAAAGCGGAGTACCCGGACTCCTAGGGAAAAAAATTTAATGTGATAAAGAGGTTAGATGTGCAAGTTATAAAAGGGTATTTGGAACCCTCATTTGTCACCTTTCATTGAAGAAGAATAGAAGGAGAGCCTCTGTAGCAAAATTTTGAAGGAGTAAAGGTTAATTCGGTGGCGAATTCATTAGGTATTCCAGTTGCTTACAAAATTCTCACTTGATTTAGTGCTCGGTAGAAACTCGTTCGGTACGAAAAATGAAGCAAATCAAAGGAATGGTAAATTTGAATGAATATAGCAGTAAGAAGATTAGGGATGTGAGAAATATGTTGTCGGACGATGAACTAAAATGGCTTGAAGGTATGAAACATAGAATTTTGGACATTTGGAATGAATTCCCTTATTTTTGCAATGCAGAAGTCATTAGGTTTATCTTGAATAGATTGAATGATGACATTCTTACTCTAGATAAACCCTATCACATTTCAAAAGAGGTAACTAGAAATTTAACTAGACTATGCAATGTTGGGGATATTCTGAAAAAGAAGTCGATTCAGAACAAGGAGGTCAAAACCCTAACTAGAGTAACTAGAGATCAGAGGGCTTTGATAATTTCGACAATCAAGGATCTAATAACAAGGTACATTGCACATGGAATTTCCTACAAAATATTTTTCAAGAACAGGGAAGGCACAACTTCAGTAGGCACAGTTTATATCTCTCATAAAATGATTATGGAGGATGAAGATTTTGATCTATGTGGATTGCTAAAAGATCAGTTGTTGGAAAATTTGCAACTTACCAAGGAGGTAGATTACCCCTTCAGATTTGGTACCTTGGTCATATGTCTTGTGATGTATTTCCTGAATTTCTTGTCATAGATCAATAATGTTGTTTGGAAAGAAAATGAGCCGATTTGCAAACAAATTTTTGAACATTTTAATACTTTGGAAAACTATCAGCAAAAGTATGAAAATTTATTTAAGGAACTACTAAGGAAGTTTGGTGCAATTAGCATTTCCATTCCAGTAAAAAAACTTGAGGTTGGATCCTCTTCCAGTGAAATGGAAAGGAAGAAGAAAAAAGTTGAAGATATTGTTGTTTACACTCCTCCAGCACACACATCTCCAAAAATTGAAGGAAAAGGTAAAGAACAAGTAATTGTGGACATACTAGATGAGGAATCTAATGAGTACACCCCAAGGGAAGAACCAAAATCAGTTGAACTAGATGTAGTAATGGTAGAAGGAAGTGAAGAAGAAGAATTTTTATCTAACACAAAGATATTGCAGCTTGTTCAGGAGAAAGATGGGATACATAAAATTGTTGACTTATGGTCTAAGAGACCCTCATATGAGTAGGACCTGATCAAGAGCACATTCAGTACTTATCTTGTGCACAATAACATTGGTTTGGAGAGTTTGCAAAATCTATTTTCTAAAGAAATGATCGAGTGCATTAAGGATGCTATGGTCTCTAAGTCCCCAAATAGAAAAGAGGAAGAAATAATTCTAAATCTGAAGGAGAAGTTCAGGCTATCTCTTACCAAATTGAAAAATAAAATGAATGTGTTGAGGAAATGCATAAATTTAGCCAATAACATCTACAACTATTGTCTTCATTGGCCTCATGCAATTTGGAAATACAAGGGTAAGTTGGAGCCGGTTGAATCTGAGCTTAACAAAATTGGTTAGGATTATAACATGTTTCAGGATCAGGATGGTCCAATCAAGAAAAGGATTTATTCACCAGAAACAACCTTTTGGATGTCTTTTGGAAGGTGAAGGATTTAACCAAATGCAGATTGGAGCAGTTGATTGAGGTTCTGAGGAAAGGAGAGAAACTAGAAGAGACAATCATAATTCTAGAATCCCTCATCCAGATTATTAACAAGACATCTGAGAACAAAAACTTGGTCATAATCATTGGGATTGTAGTGGAAGCATGGAAGAAGTTTCTTCTAGAAATGAAAGATAAGTACAAAATAATTTTTTGAACCTAGTAATAGTTGTATTTCTTCAAATTTTGAATTTTTGAAAGAGGGAATGAGTGCAGTGAATAATATGTTTGTAATTGATGTCAAAGGGGGAGAGAGAGCAGTGAAAAATTCCTTATCATTCTAAGGGGGAGTTGTGTTTTAAAATTTGAAATTCTGAAATGTAAAATGGGAGAGAGAGTGTAACCATATTGGTTCTAACACTTAGTCATTTTTCACTAAGTGTCGCCATCAATTCCAAAGAGGAAGATTGTTGGCATATGGCTTCTAGTTTTGTTATTGATGGAAACCTAAGTCATTATTCTAGTCTGCAGATCAGAATTTGTTCCTACCGGCAGGCAGAGTGAAGAACAGAGTTTTATCGAAAGTGAGAATGAAGAACCAAGTATCTGGTTAGTATGTTGATCTGTATGCTTCACCCGATCATCATTTTGAGTTGTGGATCTTAGGGAAGGTTGTTAAGCATCTATATTACTTGACTACTAATTTATGTGGTGTCACATCAATCAGTGAATAAGTTAGGAGATCCGACAAGATGATTTTTTTGTTTATTTGCTCATGGTGGTCAACTTGGTGAATGTAGCATGTTGTAGATGTATAAGGAGTAATTGTTTAATTTTTTCTTGTGATGGAAATTTTTTTTTGGGTCCCAACATAACATTAGCTAACTTTGATGGGTGTGCATTAAATATAATTTGTGATTTGAATCGACCATTGGAGAATATTTTATATTTTGTTGAAGTTGACTTGGAGTGATTGAAATCTTGGTAGCAGATATATATATGAGATCGTTAATTCATTTTGGTGTGTGAATACGTGTGAAGAGTAGAGAAAATGTGTGTGTGAATATCAAAAGATTAGTTGAGAAAAAATTTCTTGTGCAGAAGAGGATTTTTGTGTGGCGAATTAAGGTAGAGTAGAGCGAAGTGCAAAATCAGATAGAAGGTCTTGAATCTGATCTATGAGCTTCACCGGAACTGATACCAAGCATTTGCATATGCTAATTTCTCAATTCAACCTTTTGTTGTAATCCAAACATTTTTTAAGGCAACGAGCCTTCCTTATTTTGAGTAGTGAGCTCTAGGAAGTGTGCCTGAAAGAATGTGCATTCCCTTTTTCTTTATACTTTTAACAGAGAATAAATTGTGGATTAATCTCCAATGTGTTTTTTCCCCTAATAGGGTTTCCACGTAAAAATCTTGGTGTCATGGTATTTTGATTGTTTTATTCTTGTGCTTGCATCTTTACTTTTGTTGAAATGTTGTAAATGGATTAAGATCTGAAATGAAATTTATATATTGTTGAACATTGATTCACCCCCCCTCTCAGTGTTCCTTGAGTCCAACATTACTTTTGAAGATGATGAAGGGTACTTCTCTTACAATGTAAAACTCACAAAAACAACAAATAATGGCACAAAAAAAATGCAAGAAGGAATCAAATATTTTCTATTAACACTGAAATGAAAAATGAAATTACAATATTATATTTTCCATCACATGGGCTTTCTAATTACATAAATATGCAAATCTGCAGATTGGAGCCACCATCTATGCTGCTCTGGCCTCCCTTTTATAGCCCCCTTTCACATCCTCTATTTGGAATGTGTAATTTCCCTAGAATATTCTAGAAAGTGTAACTTCCTCAAGAAGATATTTTAAAATTTTATTAATTTTGGTAGTACAACTTTGCGAGGTCATAAATTTTGATCTCACCATCATATTTTCTATTATAATACCTTTTCAGAAAGTTCTCAAGAGATGTTGCTCCAAAAAGTATGGCCAATAGGCCAACTACTTTTATTTTCTTCTAATTTTCAGGCCCATCTAGAGCCTCTAAGTGCCTCAAAATTGACTTTGAAGAAATAATAGGATTTTCATAAATTGAAACTTTAATATCTCTCAAATTACAAATAGTATTGAAGTAACTTCTTTGAAAGTTGCTTCAATTTACCATTACGGAGGTCTATGTAAGATTTCATGTCAAACTGTGCAAAAATGCAAACTTACTAAAAATAGTAACCTTGCCAAATTTAGCCCTTATTGAAAAGAAACAACATTTTTTTGGGTGATGCAAGATTGCTCTTACATGCCCTGGATGCTCTTGCATCACAAGAAAATAAAAAATGTAGTAAAATTGCATACATATTAGATTATTACATCATAGAAAACTAAAACCAAGATCAAAGAGAAACAAAATTCCTTAGTAACTCTATGAGTCACCTAACAAATATTCAAACAAGTGAAAATAATATTGCCTCTCTCTAATCTCCTTCATCTTCACTCAATTTACACACTCAATGTGTCCTAGATTGAAATAAGACTAAATTGAAGCAATATTGTAGTGTAGAAAAATGTATCCCTTTACATTTTCACACTTAATTTGGGAATTAATATTAAAATGAACTAAAATATGCCTTGATTTAGTGTTTTACATATTCACATTAAGTTTAGGTCCCTATTAATTAAAATGGACTTAATTGTGCCTTGTTTTTAGTGTTGTAGAGTGTACCTCTTTATACTTTCACACTTATTTAGAGATCCCTTAATTAATTGAGGTTAATTTTCCTTCATTGGCCCCTTTAATTCAAATCCAAGCCTAATTAATTGCATTTTCTGAAGAGGAAAACCCAACATTCATTAATGCCTAAACATAACACTTCTCATTGAGCAATGTGTGTCCTAGGTAAGTGACCTAGGACCCATTCTCCCATGGATGAATGGGTCCTCACTTAGACCTAGGACCTAAATTTAAATTATATTTTTGGTGGTATTTTAATGATTTCAAATCCATATTCACATTATGGCTTATGTTATTTAAATTTTGAGAAATTAAGGTTACATATCAATAAATATAAGGTCATTTCATTAAGTTTCACCTAGCAATTTTATGAGCAAATTTTTATCTAAGTTTTTAATTGTTCAATTGCAAGAGCTAAAGTGAGATTTCAAGAGAATTTCAAGGCATTCAAGAGTAGATTTATTGAAGAATTATTGCAGCAATCAAGATCCAATTATCATATCAAAGTCTTCTTGCATCATGCATGTTATTGGAGTTGATATGTTGGTGTAGAGTTCATGATTCATTCAAGCATTCAAGGAATTATTTCAAATCAAGTTTCAAGTTCAAGATCCACATCCATAGAATCTATTTCATGCTAGTTTCAAATCTACATTTCAAGGTTCATTCAAGGGTTTGGTGAGTTGTGACATAGAGTTGTTCATTCATCATTTCTTTCATGATATTTCATTTCATTGCAAGGTTTAATTACCAAAACGGGGTTTGGCCAAGGTAGACCCCCATTCACCATAAACAAAAAAAATTCCCTCTTGATTTGTGTTTGTAGATTTAGGTGGAAGATATCTTGAAGATCTCTTGAAGAGAAAAATTAAAGTTGTCAAAGTTACAAAAGTTGTCATCTCACAGAAACTCAATTATAGAATTTATTTATGGATTTTCGAACCTGAAACTTGGGAAAATTGAGAGATTCAAATCTATTGTAGAGGCTCCCAAAAGCTACAAATAAACCTTAAACTAGGACCCATTCGCCCCTGGGCAAATGAGTCCCAGGTCAGCTTTAGCATAACACTTTTGGTGACTAGTACACATCTTCTTTCCACTCCCAGATCTGCAATTTGATTTCTAGTTCCATTAGTATTGATCTTAATCTTCAAGATCCAAGTTGGAGATTGCATTTTAGGTTGTCTTTTCTATTTTTAATCTTTCTCCCCAAAGTGTTGTTTAATCAGGACCCATGTCCTTGCAAAAAAAGGAAATCAACAAATTCACACTTTGATTTGACTCACCTCAAGGTTGATAGTCCTTTCATTGTGTGGATCCCATTTCCTAATGAATTGAAGAAGAATAGGTCCCCCTAATTGGGTTATCAATCTCATTTTGTTAACCCACCCTATTTTTCTTTGTTTCATTTTGGTGAACCCAACTTTTGATCATTGTAATTTTTTGATTTTGGAGTCCACTTTCACCCTAGATCTAGATTTTTCATTAATTTGTATTGCTTGCATTGAATTTAATCTCATTTAGGGTTGTTTAACTTGTATTAACTTTACATTTCATTTAGGGGTTTTAGGATTGCATCTTTGCATTCTTGAAATTTGAAAAATACAAAAAAATTAGTCATTTTTCAAATCATTTACATAGCATTGCATCATCATTCACTTCAATTTGAAAATTGAAATGAAATTGCACATCAAGTTAGGTCTCCTAGTTTGTCATTTTTTCATATTTTGCATTTGTATTCAACCTTCATTTCACAGAAAATTCAAACCGTAACTCACTATTTTATATCAGAATCTGGAAACCATTAGAATCAACTCAAAAAATTGTTTTTTTTTTTTTGAAAACCTCAACCTAGGACCCATTTACTCTTGGGATAATGAGTCCTTGATCAGGGTCATTTCCTGATTTTCTAGGAATTAAAACATCTATTTTTGCATTCTACTTTATTGTTTTCAATTTTTTGTTTCAGTTTGCAAAATTTGTGTTACTTGAAATTGATCACATTTAGCTTCATTTGATCAAGTTAGTGCATTGTGTGATTTCAAAAATTGCATTTACAAGACATCATTTTCAAGTTTCTACATAGCATAATAAGAAAATTATCTTATTTGAAACCTAAAAATTGCATTACATTTTAGGTCATTGCATTGCATTTCATCTTCTTTCCATTTTGGGTTTGCATTGAGTTTGTGAAACTTGTATGATCTTTACAACTTGGTGTCCTATTAGCAATACTATTGTGAGATGTATTTTGAGACTCATGTCATCCCGTGATACAACATTCACTGTGGATATTGGGTTCTCCAACTCTTTCACTAATAGTGTTGATAATCAACCCTCTATGGATAATAGTCTTCATACCTCATTTCCAATGACTTCCCTACTTACAAAAAATGTGCATGATGTTGCTAATGTCTCGCAAGAAAAAATAAGAAGGATAAATGAAGAAATAGAAAAATTGAAAAACTTTGTGAATTCTAAAAATATTACTAGTAGTGTCATTCCTACTTTAGATAATGTGAGGAAAATGCTTGAAGATGAATATGGAATAGAGATTTTGTGAAGTCTAGCTCATATTGTTGATAAGAACATCCATACCATGAATAGTTGTGCTCAAGATTTTGGTTATACTCAAAGCCAAGGTGGAAATTCAATTCCTCCTTCCAGAACCCTTACCTCTATTCCTACATACACTAGTACTCATGTTACCACAACCATTCAACCTACTAGTAATTTCAACAGTTCCTTAGGTATTTCCACTAGGAATCTTTCTAGCTTTGTGAATTCAAATCTCATATCTCCTTAACCATCCCTCTCACAAATCTACAATTCACTTGCCCTCTTTAAACATACACCACTCCACCTTATTCACTTCCATCTCACAATACCAACAATTTCATCCAATCCTTAACGAACTTTTGGAAAACATTTCATCCCTTACACACAAAAAATTTCACCTTAAACCAAAACAACAATAACCAACCTTCACAATACATAAAAACCAATCCCTTATCCTTGGAGATATTGAGAACACAAATGCGACAAGGTATAGAGGTTCCTAGCTTTGAGAAATATGATGGGAAAGGAGATCCTATTAGTCATGTTTTTGCTTACACAGCCTTATGTAGTGACTTTATTTTTGAAGAAAAACTCTTGGCTAAGCTATTCCCTTGATCCTTGAATGATGCTACTTTAGAGTGGTTTTTCTCAGGTCGTCAAATAACTAAATTGGTTAATTCAATGAACTTATTGATTCCTTTTACATCCACTTCCAAATTTCATGGGTCCCAAGATGACCCTAGCTGATTTAATGACATGTAAACAAAAGGATGATGAAAAGGTCACTAATTTCATAGCATGATATCAAATGCTTTATTCACAAATAAACATTAATATTCTTGATGTCGACCTTCAAAAAATGTTTATTTCCAATTTGAAAGATAAAATCTAAACTAATCTTGAGATGATGAGATTTTATTCCTTCACACAGTTGTGTACAACCCTTAATGATTATCAAAATTCGGTTAGTCATCGTGAAGTGAAAACTCCCTCTAACTATTCTGAAAAGTCTGAATCCACAACTCAAACCAACTACCAACTTTTGAAGAAACAAAATAAGGGATTTATACAACTTAATCCCCTTCAATGCAATTAGAATGCTAATATCCAAGTGGTTTCTATAAAGATGAAAAAATCATATGCCTTTCTAGATAGAAATAGATAATTTACACCTCTACCTGATACCCTTCATAATACCATGTTACAACTCTTAGAGAATAATTTGATTTCCTTACCTCCTATTAGATCTTCTAATCCTACTAAGCCTTTACCTTTGAGCTATAGACCAAATGCCTATTTCCATTTCCATCAACAAAATGGACATGATACATAACATTGCAAGTGTCTTAACATCTTGTACAAGACCTCATTGATTCTAGTCATATCCTAATTGGAGGTGTTAATGATCGAGGTAATAAGTCTATAGCTCCTAATCAGAATTTTCAAATCTTTACCAATCCTATGCCTAATCATAATATCTCCTTTGTGAAAGCTAGTGAAACAAAGAATGATGTGATGAATGTTGAAACAAATGATGAAAACATAAAAGACAATAAGAACAACCCTATGGGGATTTGATTGCATTTATTAACGTTAAACCTCATAAGGGCCTAACTAAGATGTCCCTTGACATTGATTTCTCACAACAAGACATACTTAAACATGAAACCAATGGTCCTCTTTACATAGCTAGAAGAATAAATGACAAGCCTAGTAATGTGATATTAATTGATCTCGTTTGTGTGAAGAATGTGATCATTGAAGAATGTCTATTTATGCATGAGCTTTATCAAGATACATATGAAAGACCAAAAGCATGGAAAAAACACATAATGATTTTTCTTTCCTTATGATTGTCTCGATAAATTTCCCTCTAAAGGTTGGACCGAAAGAATTAAAAGTCTCATTCACCATCATCTTGTTGTCAAACCAATTTCGATTGAAGTTAGGCTATCCATGGCTTCGCTCCATGAATTTCATCCCATCGGTTGTGCATAAATTTTTAAAGTTTCCATTTTGAAATGAGATATTTATTGTGCATCATAGTGGCTTTAATCATGTGTCTTCCTATGGGAAATTTTCATTGGATTTCTTTTGGCCCAAGCCTATTGAACCTATTAGACCCCGTGAGGACTTCTTTTTCAAATCCTATCAAAATTTTAAGGCAAAGTGCATATTAACTGAATTATCCCTTAGTAATATGCCTCAACCCATGATTGAGCCTCATATCCTTGATGAGACCATGATTGAGCCTAAATCACTTCTAAGTATTCAATAGTAGCCTATGACAAATCCTTTACCTATTTCCTATAAGAGACCATGAGATAATCAAACAAATCTCATTGTGCCTCCTAAAGTATAATTTTTTTATAAAGCTAAAGAGAAAGTGGTTGAACAACCTCCCATGGTTCTATCTATTCCTCCCTTAAGGGAAGAGTATAAACCTATGGTTGATAAACCAACTCCTACACAAACACAGCTTGAAAATTGAATGGAAATGAACTGAAATGCTAGAGTGTAGGCATAGACGTCGTGCTATTGCTCATTTGCTACACGCAAAAGAAGAAAAGAACAACATATAAAATAAAAATCCAAACTTGTTTGAAGCAATGCATCATGATGCCTCTCCACCTTCACCACAACATAAAAAACAACAAACTTCTATGTATATTATCATTAGACCTATTGTGATTAACTTGGATGATGATAATGAAACTGCAAAGATTGATGAAAAGTTCATAATGAGTTGAGTTTAATGTTTTCATCTTCTATGACCTTAAAATATGATCCTCCTAATAAGAGTGTTGAACATGGTGGTTGTCCTAGTTAGACACTTGATGTTGTCTCTTTGGTTAGTATTCTTCCATTCATATATACTAAACAAGATTGTGATGCAAACGAACTACTATAGGTTGAATCACATGTGCCTTACTAGTCTTGTCTTTGTTTTGATTTTTATGTTTCTTTGTGTGATTGCATGTGTGCAATGTGATTCCCCTGTATTGTTATGTTTGATGTATCTCTCTTTATGTGCATTCTTCTATTTGTATATACATTCTTCTCTATGTTGTAAACATTTATCTTTTCATTTGTCTTGTGTTTTCCTTTTGGAGATGACACAAGGCATTGAGACATTTAGGTCTCTTCCATGTTGACCCAAAATATTTTTCTTTGATTTCACTCTCTATGTGTCATTCTTCTTATTTTTTGCGAGTATTTGGGGAATGATAACATTTTTGAGATCTATAACAACATTGTAGCAAAGATATACTGACCATGAATCTGTAGATCCCTTATGTGTTTTTGGGGCCAACCCCTTCCTCTCTTTTTCATGATGAAGTGTCATTCAAGAACATATGACTTGGAATATGGCTTTTCAAATAAGCTCTCATGTCTTCTTCATTGGCTACTTTAAAGAAAATTTCTCCCAAAAATGGTGTAGCAATTTATTTAAAGTGGGGCCATACATTGGCAACTCTCGTGTTTCATTGTACGATTTTGTTTCTTCTTGTGATGCATCTTTTTCTGGCGGTTTCATTGGGTTTGATGTCCTTAGAGAGCATGATATCTCTTTGCATACAACTTTCCTCTTAGTGGTGATGCTACACATTGCATTCCTTAAGTTGTGAATATTTTACTCTTGGACTTGTGCTCTCTTGTAGACGTTAGGAACTATGTTCCCTAAGAAGAGACCTTACAGAAACTAAGCAAGATCCCTTTGAACAAAACCTTACCTGCATTTTTGTTCATAAGTGTTTAGCGTAATACAACTTATTAAACTTGTGAAGCTTGAACCCCTCCCTTCAAGGCCACCAAGCATAACACACTTTTCTTTCCATCTAAGCCTTACCCTTGTTCATAGGTGAGCTTAGCATAACTTAGCTTGTTAGGCCTTATGAAGCCCAAAGCCTTAGTTGTGTGGCACCCTATCAAAGTTGTTAGAAGGATAGCTTTGGTATGGTAAGTATAGTGAGAGCCTGTAGACCTGGCATGAATTTCTCACTAAGCCACTTTCTTGGGGGCTCACATAGTGGATGGCTTGAGGTTCCATTAGTGCAGAGTGAGTGCACACATTGTTTGCATAGTAGACATTGAGTTATGCTTGCGAACATTCTTGGACAAACAGTTGAGACGTGTTCCATATAACATTGGAAAGTCAAAGCTTGATCTGGTCACCTCTTCTTAGATCTTTGATGTTGTATGATTGAGCATCTTTGTCATTGTCACATACATAGGGGTGATCCCACAATAGTGGTTTACAATTTTTGGCCAAACTAGACACTGATTTATTTATTTATTTAACTAAATCTTCACATTCGGGAACCTATAACGGTTAAACCATGAGAAATTTGAAGATGATGCAAACTAGAGTCTTGTCACATTTTGTCTTTAGATTCTAAAAATATTTTTTTCAAAATTTTTGGAATCATATTTCACTTCTTTTTCCATCTCCTACGAAAATTGGTTTTTTTCAAAAAACAACATTTTTAAAAAGTGATGCACACCGTATAACGCATAATTTTTTTTCCTTGAAAGATAAAATTACAATTCTTTCAAATTTAGATTTTTAACTCTGATATCTAATGCTTCCACTTGGTTAGATAGTTTTTTATTGAATATTTTTTCTTTAATCAAGTTTTAAAGTCAAATCAATTACAATTCAAACATAACGCGACTGTATAACGCATAACTTTTACTGTATGTATCAATTTTTTTATTTTTTTTTGTTGGATCAAGGACTCCAATATCTGGTGCACTCATATTTGTTTAAATTTTTTTTTGATAATCTTCTATTTTTCCACATGTGCATAACAGAGAGTTTTGTTTTCGGTGAAAAACCTATATTTAATAAAACTTAAAAAACAAATAGATAATATAATCAAAACATATTAAAATTATATTTTTTTGATAGCTCGTTTTGAGGGAAACTTTATACCAATTGGGTTTCTGAGATCTCATCCATTTTCATTCTCAAATCAAGCTTCGAAGTGCAAAATTCTGAGGAATTTTGGTGGCTGAGAGAATGTGGGTGAAAATAAGTGGGTTTGGTCGAATAAAAAAATAATGTTCGGTCGAATGTGGGTTCGATCGAACCCATTTAACATACAATAAAAAGTAGAGTTGAATGGGGTTCGGTCGAACATTCTAAAGATGTTCAGTCAAACCCCCTCTATTAAAAATTAATTTTTAATATTAATATAAATATAAATTATATTCTTTTAAAATTATGACTTGAGAGAGAGATATGGAGGGAGTGGGAGAGAAATGGAGAGTGGGGGTAGGAGGGAAATACTTGAGAGAGAGAGAGGGGGGAGTGGGAGAGAGATAAAGGGTAGGGGTATAAGGGTTTAAGGTTTAAGGGTTAAGGGTAGAGGGGAGAGAGGGAGAGGGGGTAGGAGGGAGAGACTTGAGAGAGAGAGGGGGGGAGTGGGAGAGAGATAAAGGGTAGGGTTTAAGGGTGAAGGGTAGAGGAGCTAGAGAGGGAGAGTGGGTAGGAGGAGAGCCTTCAAGAGGAGAGGAGGGGGGAGGTGGTGAAGAGATAGATGGTAGGGAGTATAAAGGCTGGGTTTAAGGGTTAAGGAGGGAGAGGGGGAAAGGGCAGGAGGGAGAGACTTGAGATAAGGAGCACGCAGAGGAGAAAGGTAGGGGGTGCAAGGGGTTTAGGTTTAAGGTTAAGGGTAGAGGGGAGAGAGGGAGAGGGGAGGGAGAGACTTGAGGAGAGAGAGGGGGGAGGGAGAGAGATAAAGTGGAAGCTTCTATGGGTTGCAAGGAGGTGAGAGAGGGAGAGGTGGGTGGGAGGGAGGGACCCTATGAGAGGAAGAGGAGTGGGGAGAGAGACAAAGGGTAGGGGGTGGAAGGAAGGTTTCATGGTTTCATGCCAAGTAGAGGGGAGAGTATGGTGGGTAGAGGGAGAGACTTGAGAGAGAGAGGGGGGGAGTGGGAGAGAGATAAAGGGTAGGGTTTAAGGGTTTATGGGAGAGGGGAGAGAGGGAGAGGGGGTGGGAAGGAGATACTTGAGAGAGAGTGGGGGGGGAAGTGGGAGAGAGATGAAGGGTAGGGTTTAATGGTTAAGGGTAGAGGAGCTCGAGACGGAGAGTGGGTAGGAGGGAGAGACTTTCAAGAGAGAGAGGAGGGGAGTGGGAGACAGATAGAGGGTAGGGATTAAAAAGGTTTAGG
>VDFB02285136.1:0-36709 GCA_007258455.2 Sequoia sempervirens | reverse complement strand
AATTGGACTCAAAGTGGTGGTAATATATGCATTTAGCCAACAATTTTAGTTGGAAAAGTTGTGGACATGTATAACTTAGCTAGAATAAATCTTACAAGATCATATGTTTGACCAAAATTATTTTTAGTTAAAAATACTTAAAGTCACTTGTGGTGATAAGTTGCTCGAAAGTGTGACAACTTTGTTTTACCCCATGACAAGTGATGTTACCATTAATTTTGTTTTTTAATAACTTTTCCCATATCTAGTATCTCATAGCAAATTGAAAGGACAAAAGTCACTACCAATTATATTATGACTCTTTTTCTCACTCACAATTGTGATTTACTACTATTGAAGCATGAAGGTAGCCTAGTTCAAAAGAAAACACCAATCCTACAAAGTATATCCATTTTGTGTATAGTTAGTTAAAAAAATCTATTTGATTTAGCTATTTAGGAATTATTAATCTTCAATTTTTTATTATTCAATAATTTCGTAAACATATTGAAATCCTCAATTAATGTATTTTCTCTTGAATTAACAACTTAGCTTGGATAATATTTAGTGAATCAATAGATAACTTAGAATCTTGAGCATGATTAATTAAAATCATATTAATTGGTTCATCCTTTATTATTGGAAAAATACATCCATTCACAACCTCAATATTAATTGATTAGATTCATTAATCAACCTATTCAAATGAATAATCAAACTAAAGCTTGTGCTCATCATGATAAAATTATTGAACCACAATTTAAGATTTCTTTAAGAAGAATGTGATAGAAATCTAAAAATAAACCATCAATGGATTCTTAAAATATCCTATTAATCAAAGATCCCCATGTTTAGCTTTATGTTAGATCCTTATTTCTAATCAAATTAATTTGATGATATTCAATATTCAACAATTTATAATTTTTTCTCCTCATCTAAATTATATTAACATGAGATTACTCCATGTTCTCTAGATATATGTGATAGTAGCATTTAAGTGTTCTATTTAATCTTTGAATGATTTCAAGAATCTTTTAACTATTATTTCTAAAGGAAAAATATATTAATATTAACTAATACTTGTATTCTTATTTTAGACCATTTTCTAAGAATAAGATATAAAAAATAAATAAAAATTTAAATTTTACATATTTATAATTAAAGTGTAAATGTTAATCCAATATATTATGGCATAGCCTAAGTAGAATAGTGGATGGTAGCATATTGCAAGCTCCTTATAAAATTTCATCTCTTTCTCTTTATAATTTATGAAAGTTGCATGCTAATATTATATAGGATCCTTCAATTTTTATACTAACAAGTCTATTTGATGTGATTAATTTGAAGATCCATTGATATATTTCAATAAAATTAAGAAATATACTTAGATGTATTATCAACAAGATATTTCTTGAAGTATAACCACTCCAAAATATCATTTTACAAAAGATAAAAAAGGATTTGTATTCTAAAATTCTTGACCTGTCAATTGGTTGTATCCTGAAAATGGTATAATATTTCACCAAATTACATAATGAGAGAACCACAATTAGCTCTTATTCAGCCCCACTCTATTCTCTCTCACGCATTGCTTATTTGTACAATATAGAATATGGGAAAGATTATGTTATATTTTTTTTCTTGGAATGGATGTCAATAAGACACTAAATCCCTATTAGACTATATTCATTAAGATTCATATGCCTCTAGAATTAGTACATCAAAGCTACCTATAGTTGCATTCTTATCAACCATATGTAATGATTTGTCATTCCATGTCATCCTATGATATTTCACATGCATAAGCCCCAATTGACCCTTTTGCTAAAATTTGTGTGGAAGTTTGGCTCCTTTGGGAGTGTAAGAGGCTTTGTGGACCTGTTGAATACAAAATCCCCTAAAAAATTAAAATCTAATGATATAAGAATTAAATACGTATTTTAAAGTATCTACAAAAAATTGGGAACAAACCTTTGTGGAACAAAAGGTTGATCAAAGAAAGGCATCATTTGAGCTCGAGGAATCATTTCTTGCCTCATTCTCTTAACTTCTTCCATTTCAAGTTCCTGTTAAATTTATCATAATCAAAATACTCTAGAAATGAATGAGGAAAATTAAGAGAAAGAGAAAAAAAAAGGTGAGGACTTTTATATACAAACCTTTTGTATCCTCTCTTCTTCTAGCATTCGTTGCTCTAGATAATATTTTTTTTCTGCAATCTAGTAAGTGACCCACCAAGTTTAACATAACATCCACAACATTTATCCTCTCAATTACATATTCTTTAAAAATGGCATATGTTGGATATAGAGATAAATTGAAAAAAAGCAAAACATGACACCCTATAGTGATCCAAACTTCATAAGAAATCATCGAAGCATTTTTTGTGGAATTAATCTTGCATATAAGGACATTACGAAGAAAAAAATGAAATATCATTAACACAAGTAAGGCAATAGAAACTAGTGAGAGAAAATAAAGTACTAAAATAGATTTTTTAATAAACTAATGTACATGTAGTCTAATAATATTTACTCATTAATATAAAAAGTATTTAATAACTAGATTAAATAAAAAATAAACTAGCATACATTGCATTAACAACTAAATGTAAGTCCTATTTTTTTTCAAATGTATAACTAGAGGCTTTACCAATTGATCAAATTTAGCTCGTCCAATTGCTCTTGTCTGGGTATGAAGCTTTACATCTAAAGGCTTTGTGTTTCCTCTTGTTGGTGGCTTTAGCAAAATCTGTTAGTTTTCAAAGGAATAAAAAAGATTGTCTTATGGCCATTAACACAGACAATCATGAAAGGGTATGTTTGATCTCTTAGATTACATTTTTCAATAGATATAAATTAAGAGTACCTGTGGTTCATCTGTTGTCAATGGCAAGCCTTGTGCGATTGGGATACGACTTTTCTCTTCTTGAGCAAGCATGTCATGTAGTTTTTTCATAAACTCTTGCTCCTTCAACTGGCCCCTTTGCTGCAAATCATGAATAACTTCTAAAATCATTGACATGTGTACTTCTAGTAAACATTTTAAATGATACTTGGCTTAAACTTATAAACATATCAACTACAATATCCTTGATGCATTTAAAATGTGGATAAGAGAAATATCAACAAATTGAAAATAAGAATTCTCTAAAAAATATACAAAATTATAGACACCTTTTAATTTCCTTTTCCATTCATGGATACCACAAAAATGTGTTATTTGTTAAGAAACTAAAGCAACACATTGAGTGCTTTAGAATATGATTTGTTATCACTAGAATATTTAATACAAAGATCTCATGATACTGTTAGTTAATTTTAAGAATTGTTTTCGACTAGTGATCCCAATTTTGTTGCTTTATCTTCAAGCCCTATTTCTTTAGAGCAAAAATTTCAATTCTTAAACTCTAACAATTCCATTATTATAAAAAATTATAAATTTTATTGTTTTTAATAATTGACCAAAATTTATATAAAATTAAACAACAAACTTAAAACAGTCCGAGAGACCACTCCATGAATAAAAGCAGGTTAAGTAGCGCCCAAGTAACGGGACAATCTCGTTTCCGTCAATAATGGACATATGATAGTTCAGTATAAACCTCTGCCAACATGGAATTGATCTTGGCATGATTCAGTTGACCTCAAAAAACTAAAGAAGCTCCCGGGAAAACCAAGACAAAGATAAACAGTTTTACTCAAATAGAAAACAGGAAAACGACAGAAACCAAACGAGAGAAAATAGACGTAGAATGAAATGATGAAAATTAGCCTTCACCCATTAAAGAATGTTTGCATGCAACTGAAGGCAGTTAGTCTTTACCCAGAAAAGTACGTTACCTGTGTCTTGAGGTCAAATGGTTTTACGCTTGTCAATTTGACAACTCTCTTGTCGGTCTTCTCTCCTCTTTCATGGGAAATCAACTTTTTCTGCTAGGCAAACCACAAGAAACAAGATTATATTTTCACAATCCAAACCACAAGAAACAAGATCAGATTTTCACAATCTTTGATCTTGATTACTGTAGTTTTTTTATTTGATTGTGTGAGAGTATTTTGTATCAACGTTTTTTTATTCAAGTAATTATTTAAATCAAAAAGATGTAAATGAAAAGCTTTCACACAATCTAATTCAGAAACAGCAGTGATCAAGATTATATCTTGATTACAAAAGAGAAAAGAGAAAGAGAGCGAAAAGGAAATGAAAATAACTACCCAGGCTGCCTTCCTGGACGCCTCTGTACTTCCACAACTGATTAAACACAAACTCCCACTTGATTAATTGGAGCAAACGACTTCAACTGGCAAGAAATTAGAAAATAGTTTGAGCAAGGAGGCACCTGCTGCATTGATTTTGGGTAGGAAACTGCCATTTCCTCCGCACCCTCTTCCCACTACTAGTGCTTTCATTGCCCTCGGAAGCCTCTGAGAACGATGAAGAGCTCTCAAAATCCTTACCTAAATATGGAACACTGCACTTGTTTGCATTTGCATTGTTGGTGGCATGTTGAGAGAGAGAAAAAGAGAATGCTTGGCAATCAGAATTGGGATTACAGTTCTCCTCAAGTTCCAATACCAGAGCCATTGCTTTTGCAGAAACGGGGACAGAGGCAGAGGACTTTATATATTATTTCTCTCGCCTCCAACTCCAACAAACACCCGCTGGAATTCATTTTCATATTCTGGTGGCGCCGAATTGGACATCAACATCTTTACGTCTCTCCAATTTCTCAACTGTTACATATCACTAACACCCTCCAATTGTGGATTAATTTGCGGCTCTCAATTACTTCAGCTTTCACTTTTACAGCAAGTTTAGGAAGAGCAAGAATGACATGAGCTTCAAGCCAAAGTAAACGCTGATCGCGCCTATTTTTTCTGCCCAACTGTAACCCCTCCTTCACGGAGACAACAATTTGCAGGGATATAATCTACTTTCACATCAAAGTAATCTCCAAATTAAATTTCCGTGCTTCGTACAACAAGAAATGTAACAACTGATTAACAAACACTTTCTTATCTTGTGTTTGTTTTATCTTGAATCTTCTGCCGTCTATCTAAATCCAGGGGAGGTTGAATAACATAAAATAAAAGCCACCCACTAAACGGTACAAGGTTACATCTTCATTAACCATTGCTAATGGAGACTCGCAAACTACCGTCAGTGCACGGCGACCGATGTGTATACTGCGGTTACTTGATGGGCTTCATCAAACTTCATTACGAGTCCGTGAAAGACAAAAATACTCACTAAAGGAGGAGACCACGAAAGAGGACGACATTATCATATGTAGGAGTGAAACGAAGTATGATTCGTAAAAGGAAGTTTGCCGGCATATCTCTTCAAAAATAGTAACGCTTGTTTAGAGTGGATCCCTAGAAGGAGAGTATGCTTTGAACCCACCTATGGCTTTTGTGTTAGACTCTTCTTTGGGGGAAAATTTTCTATCATCATCTTAGATGTTGTGGTTGGTCGTGAGGTTGTTAAATGAGAAAATGTTTAGGTTTAATGTTGAATATTCTAAAATTTGCTCCTTGATCATTATAATTTAAAAAAAATAAAAAAAATCATAACTATCAATTTAATTAGATAAACACTTTTATCTAGTTTAGAAGTGTTGATTTTCTAATTTATTTGTTTATCATGGTGGTGTCAACTCAACATCACTACTTATATGCCTACACATAGAAGTGGTAAGCTCCCAAGGTTAGGATCATCCCTAGATGTAGACCTAAACCTCAAGGGTTCACGATGACCCTACCTATGTATCCCCTTTAGAAAATCAGAGCTTCATAGTTCGCCCACCAATGTTAGAGGGAGCTCATTCTCTCCTCTTATACGAAATCTTTGATCTCACCTTTAACCCAAGATTACTTATTAAGCATAACATATCAACTTAGTCCAAATATACTATAACAATAACAATATTCCATTAAGTATTGGTTTCACACCAAACATAACCAATCATTAGTATATGAATACACTCAATTACACATAATGGTCACATCACTTTATAATCCCAAGATCACACACATAATGACTATCTCAAGCATTCATCACATATATGCAAGGTAACTAGCTCGTACACATCACAAGTGCATCCATGACTAGCTCATAATCATATCACAAGTACAATAGTGACTGGCTCATACACATCACAAGTACTATAGTGACTAGCTCATACACACATCACAATTACAAGCGTGATTGGCTCGTACACACATCACATATACCATAATGAATAGCTCTAACATACATCACATATATTCAATGTGAACAATCCACATATACATTGCATGTTTACATAAAGAACAAATACTTAAGTGAAAACAGATACAACCTACTGCATACATCCCACTACCTGATTCACAAACACATAAGCCCATAAGTAGATTTCACTCAGAAAAGGAATGTTGATGCATCCCATTCTACACTATGGATCCCATCCTTTTCCCAATCCACCACCATCTATGATGACAATCAAGTAACCCATGCTACTTGATGTCATCACTAGCAAGGGCATTAGTAACAATGTACAAAAACTCAAGGCCATTTACATAATGAATGACTAAATGTACACAATGAATGATTGATACATCCACAATGGTTGACTAACACTTGTCCATAATGCATCTTAGATAGAAAAGAAATGTCAATGTATTGTGAACAATACTATGGGTCCATCCGTTTTTCTCATCTTCTACACCATTCGAAAATTGGGAAGAGGATTTAGTGCATCCCATACTACACCAAGGGTCTATTTGCAACCCAAATACTTCCACAAGTAGTGAACCTACCATAGCCTAGTGGATTCCAACTTATTCACCTATAGGCCACCGATGAAAAGTTTGTCGACCCAGGAAGAAGTAGCTTCCAATGTATACCACCTTATGACCTTAGTGATATTATTAGCTATCCTTTTCACAACTCGAGTAACACTTGGCATTAGTCACTCTTGTTCTATAAGATATTTCCAATAAACCCTCCCAATACAATGGTTAGCTCTAGTTACCATTACCTACACAGTAGAATAACTACATGTGTGCAACCATTACTAGATATCATAACCAAGGTAGCCTGCTACCTTCACCTCCATGAACTAGGTGAATGTTGACTAATCACTAACATTATCCCAAACATCAATCATTGGCATGGTCCAATAACTACCTACCACTACTCAAATATCCCAAAGGTTCACACTTGGGTCATCTCTAACTTGGGACTTAAATAATAGGAATCACAAGCACTATCTATATATCACAATCAATAGATTCAAGAGCCTATGCATGGACTCCTCTAGGTTTGGAATGGAATTTCACAAGTTCACATAAGAGTTAAACATTGAACCAACACAAGATGGAATTTACTTAACATACATATAATCAAATACAGACTATAAAGTAGTCAAATACCCAATAAGTTATTCAACTTACTATTCAGAAGCATATTATTTATTAAATACATGTTATTAAGTCTTCTTAATTCCTTCATAACCATCTAATAGTCATTTTAGGCTGAATTGAAGCCTACTAAAGAGGGAAGGTGAAACAAGTTAGGAACAACTTAAAACCCTAAATTTATCCCCTCCTAACCATCTCTACAGATTTGAGGTCATAAGGGCATCCTTCACCCAAGGACTATCTACATACCTACTTCCAAATGGGATTGAATTCACATGTATTTCTTTGTGCCAGGTGTAATGCCTAGATTTTATAATTGAAATAAAAGAAAATGTATATACTCCCTATTCAAAACATGTAAAACCTCTAGAGGGTGATCCCAGAATACTAGTTTACAATTTCTGGAAGATCTTGATTTTTGCTGAAATCACATATTTTTAGAAAATATAATGATTTAAGCCTTGAAAAGTTCCATTTAAAGGATTCCAATTGAAGAGGGTTTGATTGAACCACCTTAGATCAAACCCCCTTGGGTAGAACCCCGCTAGTTTTAAACCATGCCTATAATAGAGTCTCCTTTACACCTATCAAAATGCTGATAAAAAACCACTTTTGATTTACCTTTTGGGGGATCAAATGAATTCATTTTAAAAAAATTATTTTTTGTAAATATGTAGTCCTTATTATAAGCTTCCCAAAAAGTACAATTTTAAATAAATTTAAATTTATTATTATATTTATTTTTTATTTCTTGTGAATGTAGGTTTTTCACTAAAAATCAAGCTCTCTATTCTGCACGTGGAAAAATAGCATATTATACTTCTTTTTTTTTGAAAAATATGAGTGCACCAAATATTGAAGTCCTTGATCCAACAAAAATAAAATTGAATTTCAATACATACAAAAAAATTTACGCATTATACGATCTACCTATGTTTGAATTATTGGACACTAGGAACACTAAGAGGGGGGGTGAATTAGTGTTCAATAATATTTGAATTTCAAATCAGATCTAAAACTATCAACAACAATAATTGAACTTGAGCAACATTCACAACATATAAACAGAGGGAAACAAGAAATCACATTAATGAACACCATAACACCATAAATTTTTACGTGGAAACCCTATTAGGGGAAAAACCATAGTGGAGATTAATCCACAATGTATACTCTGTTAAAAGTATGATAAAAGAGGGGAATTCACTTGCATTCAAATGCACTACCTAGAGCTCACTGCCTTACAAAGTATGATTGAAATTACAACAAAATTTTAAACTGAGAATACATCATCTACAAATGCCTGGATTCAAATCCAATGAAGCTCATAATCAGATTCCAGATATTTTGACCAGTTCACACTTCTATTATGCTCTACTATGTTCTGCTTAGCATACAAAACTTTTTCTGCCTTTAAATAACTAATTTGTGAATTTTTCGCTCTCTCCTTGATACACATACACTTCTATATCTACAATAGCTACATCCACACTCAAAATTATTTTCCAATCTCCTTTATTTACTCGCTAATTAGGAATTCATTGTATTTCGACTTCACAACAAAATATAAGGGTATGTGGAGGATCATCATGGAAAAAACAGGCCCTTAAGTGGCAAAAAAATTAGAAAAATCAGAGTTAGGCAACTTGACGTAAAAATTTGTATAAGTTATCTATATTATTTCAAAAATATGTAAGAATAGAATCTATAGAAAATTGAATGTAGTTTCTAAACTACTAGGTTTTCTTAAAAAAAAAAATCTATTTGGTGAAAATTTGAAATTTCAATGCAATGGTACTTAAATTTCGGGGAAAAAATAAGAAGTAGAAGTGTTTGACCACCCTAACCACAATAAAATGATAATATTTTTTTATAATATTTTAGATATAAGTAGAGGACTCATGCGATGTGATGCATATTTTTTTAATTTTTCCAAGTAAATAATTAATTATGATTTTCTTATTACAACTATTTAAAAATATAAAAACTTCATTATGTCACCACTATAGCTTGGTCAAAACTTCATGAAATTCATTTTTTTTTTTAATCCTATAGTATGCGAAGCATAGAATGTGACACATGTTTTGGATTAAAAAATGTGACACATGTTTTCAATTAAAAAAATGTGATACCGTTTGAAAACTATAGATGTTTTTCAGTCAGTCTATCAATCGGGACTTTAGTCATAATTTGAATAGAAAATGAATAATAATTACTTATTAAATTCAAATTAAAGTATAATTTATATTGGTGGAAAACTGAGAATCTCTTTTAAAAACCCTTTTCGTTTCATCAATTTTTGGTAAAAAAATAGTCATCAACCACATACCCATCATATTGCCACTTTTTGGCCCATCATGATCCTGCACATACCCATAATATTCCTACTTAAATGTCGGCTCAAATCATTAATTAGAGTTTACGCGTACCCACACAAGTCGGATAGACTATAGTAGGGACCCAAAACAAGGTTCCAAACATAAGGAATAACTAAATACATACTCCACATACATCTGTGATACGCCATATAAAACATGTCAGCCAAAATGAGAGAATAAACCATGATCCATACTACCGAACCTCTTAACTCGAACTTGACTAATCCAACACCACAAAACTCACTAGTAAGATAGTATACATGCTAAGAAGGCTTCCCTAGAGATCCAAACCACAAAATAATGATCCAGTGAAGTGATCAGATCAGCTTGTCAATCGAATGTTTTGCTCTTCATTCTTTCTTTCGGTAGATTACAAAATATTACTTCCCTTGTTGGTGGGAGCAATGCTAACATTGTGGACCATACTGTTGACTCCAGTTGTCATCAATGACAACACAAGTATCCAAAAATGATCTCTCAAAGACATATGCCAACAATCTCCCCTTTTTGCATTGATGGAAACACTTAGTGAAAATTTGACTAAGTGTCAAAACCAAAAACTCAACAAAATCAAGACTACTACTCCCCCTTTTGATGTCAAGGAAAATTTTCTCTACATTCTCTCCCCCTTTGACATCAATGAAAAAGCTTCTATTTATTCTGCTCTCCTTGTAATGTTTTATTGTACTTCTCTTCTTATTCTTTCCCCTTTGCAAAATAGAGAGTTGGATCAAAATTTGAGAAACTGTTGCAAAAATTGGAAGATTATTTTATACTTAGCTTTAATTTTTGGAAGGAGCTTCTTCCAAGAGTCCACCAAAATTCCAATTGCTATAATCAAGTTGTTATTCTGTGATGTCCTATTGATAATATGGACAAGGGATTCAGGAATGGTGATTTCTTCTTCCAACTTTTCTCCTGTCTTTAGCACTTCAATCATTTTCTCTAGTCTTCCTTCAGTCAGGTCTTTTACTCTCCAGAAGGTGTCCATGAGAGTATTTCTAGCAAAGTGAACCTCTGCATGCTCAGCCTGTAGATCATGAACCTTTTTCTTAACATTTCCATCCTTGTCCAAAAACATACTATAGTCCTGTCCAATTCTAACAAGCTCTTTTTCAATTTCCTCCAACTTATCCTTGTACTTTCCAAGCACATGAGGCCACCTTAGATAGTAATTGAAGAATTTATTGGCTGAATCAATGCACTGTCTTAGCACATTCATTTTATTCTTCAGCTTAGCAAGAGATAGCCTAAATTGCATCTTCAAATGGGAAATTATTTCCTCCTCTTTCCTATCCAGAGGCACAAATTCCATAGCCTCCTTAACACACTCAATCAGTTCTTCTAGGAGAACATCCTACAGACTCTCCAATTCAATATTGTTATCAACAAAGTATCTTCCTAACATGTTCTCAATGATATCTTGCTCATAAGATGGTCCATTCAACCATATGCCAGATATCTTTTGCATCCCATCTTCATCCTGAATAATTTGCATTATCTTTGATTTGAATAGAGCACCTTAGCTATTATTATTTCTAGTTCACCTAGTTTTGGTTGGTCTCTAGGGGTATATTCATTAGATTCTTCATCCACTACATCCACAACCAATTGTCCTTTCCCTTTTTCTTCAACTTTTGTTGACTTGGGTGCTAGAGGAGTGACACCAGCCAAATCTCTTCCTCTCTTCTACTTTTTCTCTATCTTTCCGGAGGATGATCCAACTTTATTTAGTTTTACCGGAAGAGGGATAACACTTACACCAAAATTTTCCAACACCTTTCTAAAGAAATTTTCATAAACTCATTCCCCATTTTCAAAAGAGTTGTAATGCACAAAGATTTTCTTGCAAACTAGTATATTTTATTTCCACACCACATTATCATTTAGAGGTAAGCAATTTAGAAAATACATCATAATGCATATTGCAAGGGTGCCAAACCTGAAGGAGTAGTCAATATCCTTCGTTAACTGTGCATTCTCCATTATTTGATCTTTCATTAGACTACATAGGTCAAATTCTTCATTTTATGAGCGATATATGGGTATATGTAGGATCATGATGGGCCAAAAACTGGCGATATGATGGGTATGTTTTGGGTATGTGGCTGACGACTTTTTTTAACCCAAAATTGATGAAATGAAAAGGGTTTTTAAAGGTGATTCTCAGCTTTCCACCAAAATAAATTATTCTTTACTTTGAATTTAATAAATAATTATTATTCATTTTCTATTTGAATTACGACTAAAGTCTTGATTGATAGGCTGATTGAAAACCATCTATAGCTTTCAAATGGTATAACATTTTTTGAATCCAAAACATGTGTCACATTCTATACTTCACATACTATAGGATTAAAAAAAGAAAAATTGAATTTCATGAAGTTTTGACCAAGTTAAGGTGGTCAGACATACGAGTTTTTATATTTTTTAAAAGTTTTAATAAAAAAATCATAATTAATTATTTACTTGGGAAAAAATGCAAAAAAATATGCATCACATTGGGACATGAGTTCTTTATTTATATCTAAAATATTATCATTTTATTGTGGTTAGGGTGGTCAGACAGACATGTACTTATTTTTTCCTTGAAATTTAAGTACTACTGCATTGAAATTTCAAATTTTCACCAAATAGATTTGTTTTTAAAATAAACCTAGTAGTTTAGAAACTAAATTCAATTTGCTATAGATTCTATTCTTACATATTTTTGAAATAATATAGATAACTTATTCAAATTTTTACGTCAAGTTTCCTAACTTTGATTTTTCTAAATTTTTCGCCACTTAAAGGCCTATTTTTTCCATGATGATCTTGCACATATCCATATACAACACCTGACGAGGTTGATCCTTCTCATTTTTTGAAGATCTTATATGAGATTCCATGTGTAACATACCTTGTCAACGGATCTTTAATTGATGCAATTATCATAGCCCTCTGATCTCCCCTTATTTCGGTTAGGGTTCGACCTCAACATTTCAAATCAATTTCTTCTTCGGGATATTACCAACATTGCACAGACCTGTTAGATTCTTGATTACATCTTTAGAGATTCGACAGGGTTTATTCAGAGTAAGGATATCACCATCCAATCTGTTCAAGATAAACTGAATCACTTCCACATTGACAAAATGAGGGAATTCATTCCAAATATCCAAATTCTTATGCTTCGATCCTTCAAACTTCCTTAATTCGGTGAGAGACAACAAATTTCTTTCATCCTTAACTTTTTGATTGCTATACTCATCTAGAGTTATTGTTCCTTTGGATTGTTTCATTTTTTTGTGTCGAACAGGGTTCTACCAATCGCCAAATAGATATGAAATTAATAAGCAATAGAAATACCTGAAGAATTCGCCACTAAATCGACCTTTCACACCTTTGGAATTTTTTTGAAAGGGCTCTCCAACTATTCTCTTTCAATGGACAATGATGAATTAGGGTTCCAAATTCCCTTTTATAACTTCACATACTTCACTTCCTGCCACATTAAATGCGTTGCCCTAGAAGTTTCGGTTACTCTACAAACTTAGACAGCAAGCGAAGAATCCGACTACAGATCTGTACCATTTCATCCAACTCAAAAAATGATTACTAATACTTTCAAAAATGAATAACACAATAGTTGATGGCATCCAACAATTCGGTTCCATAGGGGGACAAGAGATTTTCATGAAAAAATCCCCCTAGGCCATTGGCCTGAAGTCAATTGCTAGAAGAGTTATCGGAGGGAGCTTCCAGTACATCCTTGTTTCCTTCATTAGATTCACCTTTCTTTACCCATTTTTTCTTCATCTAATCTCTTATCTCTTCCATAGATGCTTTTTCTTTTCCTTTTTTTTCTTTTTGTGAATTTCTTCCTTGATAAACTAGACTTCTTTTATTCAAGTTTTTGTTCCTGCAGAATCTTGCAATGTGCCCAAAATTGTTACAATTGTAGCATACCAGATTTTTCAGTCTATACCATCCATTCCACTAATTTCCTCTTGACCTGCATTGATTAGCAACATGTCCAAATCTTCCACAGGTATAGCATTTAATGTTACTTGCACTGACAGACATACTTCTACATTCTAATGCTTTATGACCAAAATTTTTGCATTTAAAACACTGACCAAAAAATGATGGAGTACTAGGGTTTATAATTCTTCTACACTGAGAAGCCATATGTCCAAATTTATTGCAAACAAAGAAATACCCATTAAATTTTTGAGCATTGGGTTGCCTTACTAGGTGTCTTCTACCTTTGTTTTACTTTTTAAGGTTCTTCTATTCAGATTCAAAACTTTCACCCTTCTCATATCCAGACCTCACTTGTCATTTGTATCCTTTTTTCCTTTGGTTATCTCATCAAGCCTAGTAGAGCTTATCCTGAATTTATCCTTGAATTCATTTGTAGTAGCAAGCTCATTTCCGAAGATAACTACCTGTCTCTCAAGCTCTTGTTCATTGTTTCTGGATTGTTGCAGTTCAGTTTCCAATTGAATGAATCCACTATTAATTCTATTGCATTCTTTAGATTTTTCTTTCAGAGACTGGGCCAGATTCTCCTCATTCTTCTGTCTTTCTTCAATCTCTTTGGTAAAATTCATCGCCAAAAATTCCATTTCAAGTTTTAGAGCTAAATTTTCCTTAGCAAGCTTTTCACACTCTTCTATTATTTCCCTTAGAGTTTGATTCAGATGGACATCATCCAGACCTTTGCTTTCTTTTTGGTTCAATTGATGATCACATAGTTCCTTCCTCTTTTCCCTTGACTCATTTATGTTATCCTTCAATGATTGAATGAATTTTTCGGCAGCCACAAGATTTTCTTTTAGTTCCATGACCTCTACTTTGGACTGATCAAGATCATCAAGTGCCACCATAAGCTGTTGTTGAAGACCACCAACATCCATTGTAATTCAAGATCCACCTCAAGCTGTTAAACTCTAGAAGAGGAACCTGCCCTGATACCAATTGTTGGACACTAGGAACACTAAGAGGGGGGGTAAATCAGTGTTCAATAATATTTGACTTTCAAATCAGATCTAAAACTATCAACAACAATAATTGAACTTGAGCAGCATTCACAACATATAAACAAAGGGAAACAAACAATCACATTAATGAACACCATAACACCAAAAAAAATTATGTGGAAACCCTATTAGGGGAAAAACCACGGTGGAGATTAATGCACAATGTATACTCTATTAAAAGTATGATAAAAGAGGGGAATGCACTTGCATTCAGGCGCACTGCCTAGAGCTCACTGCTCAAGAGAGAAAGGCTCACTGCATTACAAAGTATGATTGAAATTACAACAAAATTTGAATTGAGAATACAACATCTACAAATGTCTGGATTTGGTTCCAATGAAGCTCATAATCAAATTCTGAATCTTTTGACCAGTTCACACTTCTACTCTGCTCTACTCTATTCTAATTAGCATACAAAACTTTTTCTGCCTTCAAATAACTAATCTGTCATTTTTTTCTCTCTCCTTGATACACACACTTCTATCTCTACAACAGCTACATCCACACTCAAAATTATTTTCCGATCTCCT
The DNA here is from genome assembly GCA_007258455.2 of Sequoia sempervirens. NCBI lineage: Eukaryota > Viridiplantae > Streptophyta > Pinopsida > Cupressales > Cupressaceae > Sequoia > Sequoia sempervirens. The sequence goes on along the minus strand of VDFB02285136.1, from coordinate 21,395 downwards.
TTATGGGTATGTGTAGGATCATGATGGGCCAAAAAGTGGCGATATGATGGGTTTTTGTAGGGTATGTGGCTGACGACATTTTTTTACCCAAAATTGATGAAATGAAAAGGGTTTTTAAAGGAGATTCTCAAATTTCCACCAATATAAATTATGCTTTACTTTGAATTCAATAAATAATTATTATTTATTTTCTATTTTAATTACAACTAAAGTCCTGATTGATAGGCTGATTGAAAAACATCTATAGCTTTCAAACGGTATCACATTTTTTGAATCCGAAATATATGTGTCACATTATATGCTTCACATACTATAGGATTAAAAAAAAAAGAAATGAATTTCATGAAGTTTTGACCAAGTTAAGGTGGCTAGACATACGAGTTTTTTTATTTTTTTAAAGTTGTAATAAAAAATCATAATTAATTATTTACTTGGAAAAAATTACAAAAAATATGCATCACATGAGGGGATTCCTCTACTTATATCTAAAATCTTATAAAAAATATTATCATTTTATTGTGGTTAGGGTGGTCAGACAGACACCAACTTCTTATTTTTTCCCTGAAATTTAAGTACTACTGCATTGAAATTTCAAATTTTCAACAAATAGATTTAAAAAAAAAAAAAACCTATTAGTTTAGAAACTACATTCAATTTGCTACAAATTCTATTTTTACATATTTTTGAAAAAATATAGATAACTTATTCAAATTTTTATGTCAAGTTGCCTAACTCTGATTTTTCTGAATTTTTTGCCACTTAAGGGCCTATTTTTTCCATGACGATCCTGCACATACCCATATACCCACTAATTAGGAATTCATTGTATGTCAGCTTCACAACAAAATATAATATTCCTACTTATGTTGGCTCAAATCATTAATTAGAGTTGATGCGTACCCACACAAATCAGCTAGACTATAGTAGGGACCCAAAACAAGGTTCCAAACATAAGAAATAACTAAATACATACTCCACATACATCTACGATACGCCATATAAAACATGTCGGCCAAAATGAGAGAATAAACCATGAACCATACTACTGAACCTCTTAACTCAAACTCTGACTAATGCAACACCACAAAACTCACCAGTAGGATAGTATACATGCTAGGAAGGCTTCCCTGGAGATCCACACCACAAAATAATGATCTGATGAAGTGATCAGATCAGCTTGTCAACCGGATGTTTTTCTCTTCATTCTTTATGTCGGTAGATTACATAATCTTACTTCCCTTGCCGATAGGAGCAATGTTAACACTGGGGACCATACTGCTAACTCTAGTTGCCATCAATGACAACACAAGCATCCAAAAATGATCTCTCAAAACCATATGCCAACATGAATTGTAATTGGTTTGACTTCAAAACTTGATTAAGGAAAAAATATTCAATAAAACACTATAAAACCAATTGGAACACTAGATATCATAGTTACAAATCTAAATTTGAAAAAAATAGAATTTTATCCTTCATGGAAAAAAATTATGCATTATATGGTGAGCATCACTCCTTAAAAATGGTGTTTATTGAAAAAAAATAGTTTTTGAAGGAGATAGAAAAAGAAGTGCAATCTGATTCCAAAAATTTAAAAATATATATATTTAGAATCTAGAGACAAAATGTCACAAATCACTAGTTTGCATCATCTTCAAATTGCTCACGATTTAACCGCTATAGGTGCCCGAAAGTGCAGATTTAGTTTTAAAAAAATATTTCAATGTCCAGTTTGGCCAAAAATTGTAAACCAGTATTGTGGGATCACCCTAGATAGAGCACACACAAGAGATTAAAAAAATAACAATATGAAAATCAACTAGAAATGCTACCATAATCTCCATTGTGGTTTGATTTACTCCTTGATGGATTGGAATGTGAATGTTCTCTTTTATTCAAGATGGCCAATTTGATAGCATGTACTTAGCATGAATGATAATTAATTGGTTTGGATGAGAGAATGCCTAGATTTATATATTTTGGGAATGTGGAATATATGGCCAAGATTTGACTATGAGACCAAGGGTGGGGAATGGTTGAGAGGAATTCCCTAGGATTTAGGAGAGGATGGATGGTGAAATGAAGATAGTTATAATGTTCAAATGGTTAGGATTAATTTATCAAATTTAGTAAGTAGTTGTGAGTGTTGAACACACCCAGATATAGAGAGGGGGGTGAATCAGTATCTTCAAAAACTTAAGTCCCCTCAGCATAATGCAAATTCAAACTTTTAATAGGATCAACAACCCTTAAACAGATCAACAACACTTATTCAAATTAGCAGCAATGAAAGATAAAGAAATGACCACACATGTACAAGGTAACACCAAATATATGTGGAAAACGTAAGAAGGGAAAAATCACAATGAGGAATCTCACAATATATGAAGCTCACTACTTAAAAATTACAATTTATTTTGAGGCTCACTACCTAAGGAAGCACACTACTCCCTGAAGGACTTGCAAGCTAAGGTGCACAACCTTAGGATAAGATACAAGGGACTTGCAGGTTGATGTGCACAACCCTAGGGCAAGATACAAGGACCTACTGAAGAGACTCACTATCTAATAGCAAGATACATGAAGATTTAGAATTATAACATATGCCAACAATACACTCTAATGTCTGAGATGTTAAAGTGCATTTGAATTTTCTTTTTTATAATTTATTGCATCATTCCTACTTGCACACCATAACTCACTCACACACCTATAAATTGATTTTTTCTTCCATTTATATCCACTGCAAGATCTCAAAACACCAATTAGGTCAGCTAGAATAGAATACAAACAATAACTTCAACAAGTTGACCCAAAAACATAATTATGGTCAAAGTGGTCCTATCCAAAAGATAGAGAGGACCAAAAAATACTTATTACATCTTCCAATGTGATCCCAAACAACACACATGCTAATGCACACCAACCCAAGTCGACAATAAGGAAACATGTAGCACATTACCATTTGGCCCAAAAACATACTTTCAACTCAATTTACTCAATGCACTTCTCAACAAGATAGGTCAAGACCTAAACACAACTTAACACAACCTCAATTATTGGTGTAGATCCCCAAGCACATATTGCAAGAAAGAGAACAAGCCCTGTTAGCTAGTTATCCACAAATTACCCAGAGAACCAACTCAAAGCAATATGTGACAACAAAGAGATCAACCATTGATGTGCAGACCACAAAGAGATGTTCCATGAACATCCTACAACACTTCCAAATACTTCTTTCACACTATCATCCACAAATAGCCACCACAAACCAACCGGATCCAAAACACTTCATCTTAGAAGCCCATTAGACAAAACCATGACATAGAACATTAACAAGCCAACTTGCAGTAAACTTCAACACATGAAAGATAAACTGAGACACTGCACAAACAATGAAAGTGTATTCACCAAGCCACAAGAGAAGAAACACCAATACAGAGAAATATGAAGCATTTTTTGGACCAATCTCGACAAGCAACAAAACTGACAACCCACTACAATTACCATAAACCTCCTCGAAAACATTGGTGAACTAAAAATATAGGAGTACAACATCCACATAACACAAACACTGAATCCAAAACCACAAGACCATATCTTCAAAGATGAAGGAATGCATAGCATTTTTCCAAATATTCTTCAAAGCAACTTCCTGTAACAAAATGTTTCACCAAAATATGAAGACCAAAACTTCCTTGTAGAAGCACATACTTCCTCAAGAACAACATGAGAGAGCATACAACATACTAGAGACAATCAACAACAACTCTCCAACTTTATCATTACTTCTAATCATCATCTTAGTATATCATCATGATACCATCTCTGCTAACAACCATACTTAATATAACTCTAATTGTCATCAAACAAGGCTTGGCATCCAACCATGAACATCAACAACATAACTATTAGCACATCATCCTACATCAATGAAAAACAATGCCAAACATAGGTAATATATCAACAATTGTGAGCATGAGGAAAATTAGGGACATGTGCAACTAAAAATTCTATAACTTTGGAATGTGTTGAGAGAATAAGGGGACCATAAGGACAAGTGTTCTTAGGTACCCAATGTTCTTGGAATGTATTGAGAGAATAATGGGAGCACAAAGATAAGTGTTCCTAGGTCCCCATTATTCTTAGAAAGTGGTGAGGGAATATAGATTTAATTAAATAATAATATGATTTAATTATTTTAGCCACTTGTGTGAGGTTGCTAATAGGTGGAAATGGGTATTTATTTATTTGTGAGGTGATGGAAATGGTGATAAATTAAATAATATGATTATTTAATTTAAGTGATGGAATTTAGGTGAAAGGGATATGTCCTACGTTAATTAGGACTAGGTGATGGGACATAGGCCTAGGTGATGAAATTAGATTATTAGGGATTAGGTGATAGGTTTAGTGATGATGAATAGACCTAGGGAATATTTTAGGTGTCTACACAAGGTCTCTCAAAGGACCTACACATAGGTTACCATAACCCAAGTTTCATTAACAATTCCCCTCGATTATTAACACTTGATAGCAGGTAGAAAAACATTTAACTAAGCTCACAATATAATAAACCCATATTGAGGAGCTTCAAACAAGGACCTCTATATTTCAACTTAGACCTCCTCTTTGCTATTAATCAAACTTGAACGTTCCAATGTTCATCTCATCAACATAGGGACTAATCTTATTACTCAATATAAAATTACCTTTTCCACACAAACTCGTACTTTCATTTGAAATTCACATAATATCTATTCAATATAGATTTTCTTATACTAAAAGAGTCAATATGTATCTTGTAGTCATCAAAAGACTTTTCCCCAATACCCAAATACCATACTAGAAACTATATAGCATTTCTTATTATTGCATTAAGAAAGGAGGATAAAATGGAATTAAAGGTATTTATTATGCCTATTTCCACCACAATAAAATTTCCCAAATGATCACATAATTAGATACATATTGGCATCTTCCCAATATTTACAAGTATCTAAAAACTCATAGTTTACTAAATTAAAAGACACATTGATACCAATCATAGGAAAGATTCAAGTAATATTTATTTGGAATTGATATTATTTCTAAAATAATGGCATCATAATCCTACATAATATTTTACTTAATGCCAAGCCTACTAGAAACTCTTCACAATATGAGAATTAAATTTCTAGATCAAGATTAGGGTACAAGACACTTTTCTTAACCATGAACTAATAACATGATGATTACAAAAACATCTTATGCCACTACTAGCTATAATATTTTTAGTTTATTACATATTCAACAAGGCGAGAATCCCTATTTAGATTATTTTGTTTACAATCTATAAGTATTTAGACTTTAGAGAGAACATACATGAGACTATTTTTGTGGGGATTAAAATCCTACTTAAGAAAGTTGGAACACTATATCTATTGGACTGAAACAACCATAGTACCCTTTTCTTAGTTCATATGATAGTTCCTCTAGATATCAAGGTTATTATATTTAAGAAGTCAATAAACATGTCACAATCACATAAATATCCTACCACTAAGTCTAATGTAGATTACCAATAGTATCAATTGCAACAATAAGAAAAAATTCAATATAGTGTGGTTCTAGTGCCATTAAATAAGGTCCTTATCACTTATATTATCACACAACCATAAAATAAATCCCTTATTATATCTCTATTTTACTTTAATAATTTGATATAGGTTTATATTCGCATTTCTTTTGTCAACTTCCACTTAATCCCCATTAATATAATCATGTTGCACACATGTGTTTATAATGAATTTCACAATATCCTATTAAGCCAAGATTTGGTTTAATCCTCTTGCTTTCTTCACCTTACTTTTGTGCTTTGATTTTGGTTTCTTTTAATAACCTAATTTTTTTAATCATGATAATTTGTATTTATAGTTGTTTAATACTTTTTGAATCCCATAGATTTATTTATGCTATTCATAAACACTAATATAAATTCTTTATTTTCTCTAGTCCAAATGTGTTAAAAACTATCAAAATGATGTAAAGTTAGGGAAAAAAAACAATAAAAAAATAAAATTATCAAATAGTCTTTTATGTATCAAAGGTCTTTTCCTAAGCTTAGACAAGTCCTCCCAATTTATCAATTTGAGAAATAAAATTATCAAATAGCCTTTTATATATTAAAGGTATTTTCTTAAGCTTGGATAAGTTATCTCGATTAATCAATTTGAGATTAAGGAGATGATAGTCTTAGAAATATGAATAGTTCCTCTTACATTTTCTTACCCAACCATTACAGATATCATAAGAAAAATTGTGCATTTTGCATCTTTTCATCATCCTAGTCGCTACCTCACTTTTAATCAATATAAAATAACACTTTTATTTGTAATAAATGGATAAATCCTAATATCTCTCTAAATATCCTAAACATCATATATACTTGCAGATACAAATTGACTTCATCTAGTCACATATAAAATTGGAAAATCATTTCCACTCTTTAAAAATACCCTCCTTACCTCTTTCATCTACCATCTCCACACTCCCTTTGTGAATCAATCAAATAATTTCTTTGAATTTGTAGTGTCATGTTTGATAATATATTAGAAAAGGAAGAAAGTTTATCCTTTACCTAATTCATCGACATCTTAGAAGACTCCTTATCCCCCTATGCCTTCTTTTGCAATATTTCTACATCTAATGAAATTCCTCCATCTTTAAGCTTTGAATGATGTTCCTAGACTGTTTGAAAGCTCCCTTTAGGTGCAAGTAGGTAGGATTCCAACAAGGTTGGGGGAATTTGGGTTTTCACCTACCATGGAATTTTCCTAAAATTTTATACATCCTTTTCAATGATCCCCTCCAAAGAGTACCTAGCAAACCTTACATCCTATGAGACCACATTTATTTGAGTATTCCATTCACCTTTGTGCTCCCACTCACCCTCTCCCTATGACCCTCTATCTAGTGGATTTTTTTAGACCTGATAGGCATCTATACCCAATGTGATCTCTTCTAATGTCCTTTTTATGATATTTTCTCCTTTTTCCTATAACTTGTTTATCTCTCTTTCCTCTCTTTTTTCCTTTTTCCTGCCCATGTTTCCTCTTGCTTGAATTCCATGGGTTTTCCTCTATATTACTCCTCTTTCAAATGTTTCTTTCTCTTTTCTTCCCTATCAACTCCTACCCACATCCTCTCTCAAAAATCCTATATTATTCCTATTTTTTATGAACATCCATTTATGCTTTTATCGTTGTCCATGAATTGTTCAAAAAATATCATCATGGTGTGTAAGAAAGAAGGACATGGTCAAAGAATGAGGAGTCACATTCACACCTCCCAATTCCTTCTTATTGAAAATTTCTCCACCCTTTCCAACAAAATTCTTTGTTCATGTCCTATAACCATGGTACTACATGAGGAAGGAACTCTTCAATGCAATGAAGGCTACCCATGCCTTTGTATTAATTATTTCTTTGTTCCCTCTATTCTTCTCTTCCAATTGCATTGTTTCCCCTCATCCTACATTAATTTAAAATCTCCTCTCAATTTATTTGACCATTCAATGCCCAACATGAGAGGGTCTTATATGGGGATGTGATAATTAATGATAGGGTACATGTTGCTAATAAATCAAAGGTAAAATGTACATTACAATAATGGTTAAAGTTTTTTCTTGTTCTCATTCTCTTGTCGAAAACATGTGGGTAGCATTTTTTTTGGTGACTCTTAGTTCTTTGTGAGATATGGGTTATTTTTAATAGATGGCCTCTACATTTTGATCCATCAGTAGAGAATACTCATGTTTCACATAGCTGGGCCTAGCTTATTGGGCTTCCTATGGTGTATTGAGAATGAGAGGTGTTGTGTGGGATAACTAACTCCCTTTGTCAAATAGTTACAATTGATTTGATTCTATACATGTCCAAAATTGCATGAGGCAGCATGAAAATTTGATGATGATTTGGAAAATAAACTACCGACTCATGAGGCATAATTACACATCCTCTCAAAAAAATTATCTTAATGGTGGTTCTCTCATCCTTTTTATCCCTTTATTTATTTTTTTCATCCTTCAAACTAGGTTCTAAGTACATGTGCAACACCAAATTTTTTTTGTAAAAATTCAATTAAAGGGTAATTCAAGAGACTATAAGGTCACTTAGATAGTCATCCCTAACAAAAATTTACAACCTAAAACCCTAAAAGGGGTGACCTGGTTATTTTTAAAACATGCATAATTACTCCACTTTCAACCATTTATCCATAATTTTTACTCATGGTTGGGAATTCTTTCTAATCCTGATTAAGCCTTCACTTCCCAAACTAATTCTCCTCTCCTCTTGAATCTCAATCAACTCTTCAATAATCTATCCAATATCTCTCTATTCTTCTCTCAATCATTCCCTTGTGATTTAGAAGTTTCTAACCTATAAATGCTCCCAATACCTTAGACATATGATAGGTTGATCTTTCATTGCATTTTTTCCAAAGTCTTGCTAGGATCTCTCATTCTCTTTTCCCTTGATCCCAAAATAGGGATATTGAATCACCTCTAGAGAATCAAGTCATTTTTGTATTGTAGAATCCACCTATATCATCCATATGCTCTTATATGACTCTAGTGAGCCTTTTCTATTTTTAGAACTTCAAAGCTTCACATACTTTCTAAGTAATTTCTAATTTGTATATTTATAACTTTTTATCCTCATTGTCAACATGAGGAGGTCCTAATTATGGTAGTGGATGAAGGAGAGTTAGATTATTTTGAGGACTAATCCAATATAGGAACCACAAAAAGGCTTCTTTGAGGCTTCATAGGTTTTTTTAAATTTAGTAATATTTAGAAAACTTCAAATTTCCTAAAAGGTGACACTCTCATTGCATTTTCTTGGTTAGTATAAGATTTGTACATACTTTGATAGATTAAAAATTTATTTGTTTCATTATATTAAAATATATTCAAGGTTAATTATTTTGCATCATTTTTAAGCCCTTGATCCTAACACAAGGTAGCCCAAACCAAAATAAGAAAAACACAAATTATATTTAATGAAGATTCATCTACTTATATTCATTTAGACGAAGATTTATTTAAATATGCAAAGTATTTTAACCAATAAATGTTTTACTTGTTGGCATATGGCTTCTAGTGTTGTCAATGATGACAACCTAAGTCATTATTTCGGTCCGCATATCAAAATTTGTTCCTACCAATAGGCAGATTGAAGAACAAAGTTTACTGGAAGTGAGAATGAAGAACATGGTATCTAGTTAGTATGTTGATCTGTATGCTTCACCAGATATCATTTTGGTTGTGGATCTTGGGGAAGGTTGTTGAGCATCTATATTATCTTGTTAAGTTTTGTGGTGTCACATTAATCGGTGTAAGTTAGGAGATCCGGCAGATGATTTTTCGTTTATTTTCATGGTGGCCAACTTGGTGAATGTATGCCCGGATGTATAATGAGTAAATTGTTTAATTGTTTCTTGTGTTATACATTTTGTTTTGGGTCCCAACATAACATTAGCTGACTTTGATGGGTGTGCATTAAATATAATTTGTGATTTGAGCCGACCATTGGAGAATTTTTCATATTTTGCTAAAGCCGACTTGAAGCGATTGAAATCCTTGATAGCAGATACATATACGTGAAATTGTTAATTCATTTTGGTGTGTGAATAGGTGTGAAGAGCAGAGCAAGATGTGTGTGTGAATATTAGAAAATCAGTTGAGCAAATTTTGCTTGTGCAGAAGAGGATTTTTGTGAAGCGAATTAAGGCAGAGCAGAGCAAAGTGCAAAATCAGATAGAAGGTCTGAATATGATCTATGAGCTTCACTAGAACTGATACCAGACATTTGTAGATGCTACTTTCTCAGTTCAACCTTTTGTTGTAATCCAAACATTTTGTAAGGCAATGAGCCTTCCTAATTTTGAGCAGTGAGCTCTAGGTAGTGTGCCTAAATGCATGTGCATTCCCTTTTTCTTCATACTTTTAACAAAGTATAGTTATGGATTCATCTCCCACTGGTTTTTCCCCTAACAAGGTTTCCACATAAAAATCTTGGTGTCATGGTGTTTTGATTGTTTTCTTCATGTGCTTGCATCTTTACTTCTATTGAAATGTTGTAAATGGATTAAGATCTAAAATGAAATTTAAATATTGTTGAACACTGATTCACCCCCCTTCTCAATGTTCCTTGATTCCAACAATTGGTATCAAAGCAGGTTCCTCTAAAGAAATTTTATATCTTGAGGTGGATCTTGGAATGCAATGGACTTTGGTGGTCTTCAACAGTAGATTTTGGTGGCATTTGATGATCTTGATCAGTCTAAAGCATAAGTTATGGAATTAAAAGAAAATCTTGAGGATGTTGAAAAATTCATTCAATCATTGAAGGATAAAATCAATGAGTCAAGAGAAAGAGGAAGGAACTATGTGATCAGCTGAAGTAGAAAGAAATTAAATGCTTGGAAGATGTTCACTTGAATCAAAACCTAAAAGAAATAACTGAAAAATGTGAAAAGCTTGCTAGAGACAATGCTACTCTAAAGATTGAGATGGAATCTATGGTATAGCGGTGCAAGATCATCATGGAAAAATAGGCCCTTAAGTGGCAAAAATTTAGAAAAATCGGAGTTAGGGCAACTTGGATGTAAAAATTCAATGTAAAGGTATATATTATTTCAAAAATAGTACAGAATCTATAGAAAATTGAATTTGTTTCTTTCTTAAACTATCAGGTTTATTTTTTAAAAAATAAATCAATTTGCGGAAAAATTTTAAATTTCAATGTAATAGTACTTAAATTTAGGAAAAATAAAGATCGAGGTGTTTATCCGACTACCCTAACCACAAATAAAATGATAATATTTTTATAATATTTTAGATATAAGTAGAGGATTCATGTCCTAAATGTGATGCATATTTTTGTAATTTTTTCCAAGCAAATAATAATTAATTATGAATTTTTTATTACAACTTTTAAAACTATAAAACTCTCGTGATGTCCGACTAATCTTTAACTTAATATCAAAAATTCATGATTTTTTAACCCTAGTATGTGAGACATGTTTGGATTCAAAAAATGTGATACCATTTGAAAGCTATAGATTTTTTTCAATCAGCCTATCAATTAAGACTTTAGTCGTAATTCAAATAGAAAATGAATAATAATTATTTATTAAATTCAAAGTAAAGCATAATTTATATTGGTGGAAAGTTGAGAATCTCCATTAAAAACCCTTTTCATTTCATCACTTTTGGGTAAAAAAAAGTCGTCAACCACATAGCCATCATATCACCACTTTTTGGCCCATCATGATCCTGCACACACCCGAAGATGACTAAAGAGATTGAAGAAAAGAAAAAGAATGAGGAGAATCTAGCCCAGTCCTTGAAGGAAAAATCTAAAGAATGTAGTAGAGTAAATGGTGGATTCTTTCAATTGGAGATTGAATTGCAACAATCCAGAAATAATGAACAAGAGCTTGAAAGACATATAGTTATTCTTAGAGATGAACTTACTATTGCAAATGAATACAAGGAGAAGTTTAATATTAGTTTTTCTAAGCTTGATGAGTTGACTAAAGGACAAAAGGATGCAAATGACAAGCAAGGTCTTGGATATGAGAAGGGAGAAATCTCTAGATCTGAACATGAGGATTCTAGACAAAGAAATTAGGTGAACAAAGGAAGAAAGTATCTGGTAAGACAACCCAATGCTCAGAAGTTCAATGGTCACTGATTTTCTTGTAATAAATTTGGTCATATGGCTTCTCACTGTAGAAGTAAAATAAATTCAAGTAGTCCATCATTTCCCAGTCAGTGTTTTAGTTGCAACAAGTTTGGTCACAAGTCAATTTAATGCAGAAATTTATGTAAGTGTAAGGAATGTTAAATACTACACCTGTGGAAGATTTGGGCATATTGCTAATAAATACAGATCAAGAGGAAATCAATGGAATGAGTGGTCTAGACAAAAAAATCCTATGTGTTACAATTACCAAAAATTTGGTCACATTGTAAGATTCTGTAGGAACAAAAACATGGATAGAAGAGGTTTGGTATACAAAGGAAAATTTTCACAGAAAGATGATAAAGGAAAAGGGAAAGCGACTGTGGAAGAAATAAGGGATCAAATAAAGAAAACATGGGTAATGAAGAGTGAATCTAATGAAGGAAATAAGCCCGCACTAGAAGCAGGTTCTGGTAATTCCTCTCAAAATTGATCTCAGGCCATTGGCCTAGGGGGAGTTGTTCAAGAAAATCCTTTGACCCCTTGTCAGTAGCTGGCACTAGAATGCAGGAAGTTGTTAGTAGTTGTGCTAGTGGTTTACAATTGTATTGGTGGTCATTTATGCAAAAATTTGTGAAGTAGAAGGTTCTTAGATGAATTTTTCTTTGTGTTGTCTAATAAAGCGGAGTACCCGGACTCCTAGGGAAAAAAATTTAATGTGATAAAGAGGTTAGATGTGCAAGTTATAAAAGGGTATTTGGAACCCTCATTTGTCACCTTTCATTGAAGAAGAATAGAAGGAGAGCCTCTGTAGCAAAATTTTGAAGGAGTAAAGGTTAATTCGGTGGCGAATTCATTAGGTATTCCAGTTGCTTACAAAATTCTCACTTGATTTAGTGCTCGGTAGAAACTCGTTCGGTACGAAAAATGAAGCAAATCAAAGGAATGGTAAATTTGAATGAATATAGCAGTAAGAAGATTAGGGATGTGAGAAATATGTTGTCGGACGATGAACTAAAATGGCTTGAAGGTATGAAACATAGAATTTTGGACATTTGGAATGAATTCCCTTATTTTTGCAATGCAGAAGTCATTAGGTTTATCTTGAATAGATTGAATGATGACATTCTTACTCTAGATAAACCCTATCACATTTCAAAAGAGGTAACTAGAAATTTAACTAGACTATGCAATGTTGGGGATATTCTGAAAAAGAAGTCGATTCAGAACAAGGAGGTCAAAACCCTAACTAGAGTAACTAGAGATCAGAGGGCTTTGATAATTTCGACAATCAAGGATCTAATAACAAGGTACATTGCACATGGAATTTCCTACAAAATATTTTTCAAGAACAGGGAAGGCACAACTTCAGTAGGCACAGTTTATATCTCTCATAAAATGATTATGGAGGATGAAGATTTTGATCTATGTGGATTGCTAAAAGATCAGTTGTTGGAAAATTTGCAACTTACCAAGGAGGTAGATTACCCCTTCAGATTTGGTACCTTGGTCATATGTCTTGTGATGTATTTCCTGAATTTCTTGTCATAGATCAATAATGTTGTTTGGAAAGAAAATGAGCCGATTTGCAAACAAATTTTTGAACATTTTAATACTTTGGAAAACTATCAGCAAAAGTATGAAAATTTATTTAAGGAACTACTAAGGAAGTTTGGTGCAATTAGCATTTCCATTCCAGTAAAAAAACTTGAGGTTGGATCCTCTTCCAGTGAAATGGAAAGGAAGAAGAAAAAAGTTGAAGATATTGTTGTTTACACTCCTCCAGCACACACATCTCCAAAAATTGAAGGAAAAGGTAAAGAACAAGTAATTGTGGACATACTAGATGAGGAATCTAATGAGTACACCCCAAGGGAAGAACCAAAATCAGTTGAACTAGATGTAGTAATGGTAGAAGGAAGTGAAGAAGAAGAATTTTTATCTAACACAAAGATATTGCAGCTTGTTCAGGAGAAAGATGGGATACATAAAATTGTTGACTTATGGTCTAAGAGACCCTCATATGAGTAGGACCTGATCAAGAGCACATTCAGTACTTATCTTGTGCACAATAACATTGGTTTGGAGAGTTTGCAAAATCTATTTTCTAAAGAAATGATCGAGTGCATTAAGGATGCTATGGTCTCTAAGTCCCCAAATAGAAAAGAGGAAGAAATAATTCTAAATCTGAAGGAGAAGTTCAGGCTATCTCTTACCAAATTGAAAAATAAAATGAATGTGTTGAGGAAATGCATAAATTTAGCCAATAACATCTACAACTATTGTCTTCATTGGCCTCATGCAATTTGGAAATACAAGGGTAAGTTGGAGCCGGTTGAATCTGAGCTTAACAAAATTGGTTAGGATTATAACATGTTTCAGGATCAGGATGGTCCAATCAAGAAAAGGATTTATTCACCAGAAACAACCTTTTGGATGTCTTTTGGAAGGTGAAGGATTTAACCAAATGCAGATTGGAGCAGTTGATTGAGGTTCTGAGGAAAGGAGAGAAACTAGAAGAGACAATCATAATTCTAGAATCCCTCATCCAGATTATTAACAAGACATCTGAGAACAAAAACTTGGTCATAATCATTGGGATTGTAGTGGAAGCATGGAAGAAGTTTCTTCTAGAAATGAAAGATAAGTACAAAATAATTTTTTGAACCTAGTAATAGTTGTATTTCTTCAAATTTTGAATTTTTGAAAGAGGGAATGAGTGCAGTGAATAATATGTTTGTAATTGATGTCAAAGGGGGAGAGAGAGCAGTGAAAAATTCCTTATCATTCTAAGGGGGAGTTGTGTTTTAAAATTTGAAATTCTGAAATGTAAAATGGGAGAGAGAGTGTAACCATATTGGTTCTAACACTTAGTCATTTTTCACTAAGTGTCGCCATCAATTCCAAAGAGGAAGATTGTTGGCATATGGCTTCTAGTTTTGTTATTGATGGAAACCTAAGTCATTATTCTAGTCTGCAGATCAGAATTTGTTCCTACCGGCAGGCAGAGTGAAGAACAGAGTTTTATCGAAAGTGAGAATGAAGAACCAAGTATCTGGTTAGTATGTTGATCTGTATGCTTCACCCGATCATCATTTTGAGTTGTGGATCTTAGGGAAGGTTGTTAAGCATCTATATTACTTGACTACTAATTTATGTGGTGTCACATCAATCAGTGAATAAGTTAGGAGATCCGACAAGATGATTTTTTTGTTTATTTGCTCATGGTGGTCAACTTGGTGAATGTAGCATGTTGTAGATGTATAAGGAGTAATTGTTTAATTTTTTCTTGTGATGGAAATTTTTTTTTGGGTCCCAACATAACATTAGCTAACTTTGATGGGTGTGCATTAAATATAATTTGTGATTTGAATCGACCATTGGAGAATATTTTATATTTTGTTGAAGTTGACTTGGAGTGATTGAAATCTTGGTAGCAGATATATATATGAGATCGTTAATTCATTTTGGTGTGTGAATACGTGTGAAGAGTAGAGAAAATGTGTGTGTGAATATCAAAAGATTAGTTGAGAAAAAATTTCTTGTGCAGAAGAGGATTTTTGTGTGGCGAATTAAGGTAGAGTAGAGCGAAGTGCAAAATCAGATAGAAGGTCTTGAATCTGATCTATGAGCTTCACCGGAACTGATACCAAGCATTTGCATATGCTAATTTCTCAATTCAACCTTTTGTTGTAATCCAAACATTTTTTAAGGCAACGAGCCTTCCTTATTTTGAGTAGTGAGCTCTAGGAAGTGTGCCTGAAAGAATGTGCATTCCCTTTTTCTTTATACTTTTAACAGAGAATAAATTGCATGGGTCAATCTCGATGGCTTTCTAATAGGATTTCCCGTAAAGGATGCTTGGTGTCATGGTATTTTGATTGTTTTATTCTTGTGCTTGCATCTTTACTTTTGTTGAAATGTTGTAAATGGATTAAGCTCTGAAATGAAATTTATATATTGTTGAACATTGATTCACCCCCCCTCTCAGTGTTCCTTGAGTCCAACATTACTTTTGAAGATGATGAAGGGTACTTCTCTTACAATATATACAAAACTCACCGAAGAAAACATAACAAATAATGTACAAAAAATGCAGGAAGAATCAAATATTATTTTCTGTGTAACAGTAATGGAAATTACAATATTATATTTTCCATCACATGGGCTTTCCTAATTACATAAAATATATGCAAATCTGCCCAGTTGGGCCACCATCTATCTTTGCTCTGGCCTCCCTTTTATAGCCCCCTTTCACATCCTCTATTTGGAATGTGTAATTTCCCTAGAATATTCTAGAAAGTGTAACTTCCTCAAGAAGATATTTTAAAATTTTATTAATTTTGGTAGTACAACTTTGCGAGGTCATAAATTTTGATCTCACCATCATATTTTCTATTATAATACCTTTTCAGAAAGTTCTCAAGAGATGTTGCTCCAAAAAGTATGGCCAATAGGCCAACTACTTTTATTTTCTTCTAATTTTCAGGCCCATCTAGAGCCTCTAAGTGCCTCAAAATTGACTTTGAAGAAATAATAGGATTTTCATAAATTGAAACTTTAATATCTCTCAAATTACAAATAGTATTGAAGTAACTTCTTTGAAAGTTGCTTCAATTTACCATTACGGAGGTCTATGTAAGATTTCATGTCAAACTGTGCAAAAATGCAAACTTACTAAAAATAGTAACCTTGCCAAATTTAGCCCTTATTGAAAAGAAACAACATTTTTTTGGGTGATGCAAGATTGCTCTTACATGCCCTGGATGCTCTTGCATCACAAGAAAATAAAAAATGTAGTAAAATTGCATACATATTAGATTATTACATCATAGAAAACTAAAACCAAGATCAAAGAGAAACAAAATTCCTTAGTAACTCTATGAGTCACCTAACAAATATTCAAACAAGTGAAAATAATATTGCCTCTCTCTAATCTCCTTCATCTTCACTCAATTTACACACTCAATGTGTCCTAGATTGAAATAAGACTAAATTGAAGCAATATTGTAGTGTAGAAAAATGTATCCCTTTACATTTTCACACTTAATTTGGGAATTAATATTAAAATGAACTAAAATATGCCTTGATTTAGTGTTTTACATATTCACATTAAGTTTAGGTCCCTATTAATTAAAATGGACTTAATTGTGCCTTGTTTTTAGTGTTGTAGAGTGTACCTCTTTATACTTTCACACTTATTTAGAGATCCCTTAATTAATTGAGGTTAATTTTCCTTCATTGGCCCCTTTAATTCAAATCCAAGCCTAATTAATTGCATTTTCTGAAGAGGAAAACCCAACATTCATTAATGCCTAAACATAACACTTCTCATTGAGCAATGTGTGTCCTAGGTAAGTGACCCTATGATCCTCAGACCTGGATTCAATTTATAGAAGATATATTTTGGTGGTATTTTTGTGATTTCAAATCATATTCATTGAAACTTGGTGAGAAGTGGGTTACATATCCAATGGATGTTTCATTAGTTTCACCTAGCAATTTGCCAGGCAAATTTTATCAGTTTTGTACATTCAATTGCAAAGAGCTAAATGCTCGCGGAACTGCCGGAATTTTCAAGGCGGCTGTAAAATGGAACGTTAGAGAATTTGCAGCAATCAAGATCAATTATCGCTATCAGTCTTTGCTGCATCATGCATGTTATTGGGATTGATATGTTGGCAGTGTAGGATTCATGATTCATTTTCGGCATTTCAAAGAATTATTTCAAATCAAGTTTCAAGTTCAAGATCCACATCCATAGAGAGATCTATTTCATGCTGGTTTCGGAAATCACGCTTCGGGATTCAAAGAAGGGTTTGGTGAGTTGTGACACAAGTTGTTCATTCATCATTTCTTTCGCGGTAACTTATTTTGGGTTGAATTACCAAAAGGAGTTTGGCCAGAAACCCCATTCACCAAACAAAAGTTCAATCTTGAACATGTTTATGAATTTAGTGGAAGATATCGAATCGAGAGAAAGAATTGAAGTTGTCAAAGTGCACGAAGTTGTCATCCTCCACGGAAACTCAATTATGGATTTATTTATGGATTTTGAACTTGAAACTGCAGGGAAAATTGAAGATTTCTAATAGAGAGCTCGAAGCTTCGATAAATATTCGGACCAATACCCTGGGCAAATGGAGTCCGTCGGCTTTCTTATAACTGCACTGCGATAAACATCTTCTTTTCCTCCACGGATCTGAACTTGGAACTTCGTTTCAATTATTGAACCGATCTTCAAGATCCAAGTTGGAGATTGCATTTTAGGTTGTATTTTCTATTTTTAATCTTTCTCCCCAAAGTGTTGTTTAATCAGGACCCATGTCCTTGCAAAAAAAGGAAATCAACAAATTCACACTTTGATTTGACTCACCTCAAGGTTGATAGTCCTTTCATTGTGTGGATCCCATTTCCTAATGAATTGAAGAAGAATAGGTCCCCCTAATTGGGTTATCAATCTCATTTTGTTAACCCACCCTATTTTTCTTTGTTTCATTTTGGTGAACCCAACTTTTGATCATTGTAATTTTTTGATTTTGGAGTCCACTTTCACCCTAGATCTAGATTTTTCATTAATTTTCATTGCTTGCATTGAATTTAATCTCATTTAGGGTTGTTTAACTTGTATTAACTTTACATTTCATTTAGGGGTTTTAGGATTGCATCTTTGCATTCTTGAAATTTGAAAAATACAAAAAAATTAGTCATTTTTCAAATCATTTACATAGCATTGCATCATCATTCACTTCAATTTGAAAATTGAAATGAAATTGCATATCAAGTTAGGTCTCCTAGTTTGTCATTTTTTCATATTTTGCATTTGTATTCAACCTTCATTTCACAGAAAATTCAAACCGTAACTCACTATTTTATATCAGAATCTGGAAACCATTAGAATCAACTCAAAAAATTGTTTTTTTTTTTTTGAAAACCTCAACCTAGGACCCATTTACTCTTGGGATAATGAGTCCTTGATCAGGGTCATTTCCTGATTTTCTAGGAATTAAAACATCTATTTTTGCATTCTACTTTATTGTTTTCAATTTTTTGTTTCAGTTTTCAAAATTTGTGTTACTTGAAATTGATCACATTTAGCTTCATTTGATCAAGTTAGTGCATTGTGTGATTTCAAAAATTGCATTTACAAGACATCATTTTCAAGTTTCTACATAGCATAATAAGAAAATTATCTTATTTGAAACCTAAAAATTGCATTACATTTTAGGTCATTGCATTGCATTTCATCTTCTTTCCATTTTGGGTTTGCATTGAGTTTGTGAAACTTGTATGATCTTTACAACTTGGTGTCCTATTAGCAATACTATTGTGAGATGTATTTTGAGACTCATGTCATCCCGTGATACAACATTCACTGTGGATATTGGGTTCTCCAACTCTTTCACTAATAGTGTTGATAATCAACCCTCTATGGATAATAGTCTTCATACCTCATTTCCAATGACTTCCCTACTTACAAAAAATGTGCATGATGTTGCTAATGTCTCGCAAGAAAAAATAAGAAGGATAAATGAAGAAATAGAAAAATTGAAAAACTTTGTGAATTCTAAAAATATTACTAGTAGTGTCATTCCTACTTTAGATAATGTGAGGAAAATGCTTGAAGATGAATATGGAATAGAGATTTTGTGAAGTCTAGCTCATATTGTTGATAAGAACATCCATACCATGAATAGTTGTGCTCAAGATTTTGGTTATACTCAAAGCCAAGGTGGAAATTCAATTCCTCCTTCCAGAACCCTTACCTCTATTCCTACATACACTAGTACTCATGTTACCACAACCATTCAACCTACTAGTAATTTCAACAGTTCCTTAGGTATTTCCACTAGGAATCTTTCTAGCTTTGTGAATTCAAATCTCATATCTCCTTAACCATCCCTCTCACAAATCTACAATTCACTTGCCCTCTTTAAACATACACCACTCCACCTTATTCACTTCCATCTCACAATACCAACAATTTCATCCAATCCTTAACGAACTTTTGGAAAACATTTCATCCCTTACACACAAAAAATTTCACCTTAAACCAAAACAACAATAACCAACCTTCACAATACATCAAAACCAATCCCTTATCCTTGGAGATATTGAGAACACAAATGTGACAAGGTATAGAGGTTCCTAGCTTTGAGAAATATGATGGGAAAGGAGATCCTATTAGTCATGTTTCTGCTTACGCAGCCTTATGTAGTGACTTTATTTTTGAAGAAAAACTCTTGGCTAAGCTATTCCCTTGATCCTTGAATGATGCTACTTTAGAGTGGTTTTTCTCAGGTCATCAAATAACTAAATTGGTTAATTCAATGAACTTATTGATTCCTTTTACATCCACTTCCAAATTTCATGGGTCCCAAGATGACCCTAGCTGATTTAATGACATGTAAACAAAAGGATGATGAAAAGGTCACTAATTTCATAGCATGATATCAAATGCTTTATTCACAAATAAACATTAAGATTCTTGATGTCGGCCTTCAAAAAATGTTTATTTCCAATTTGAAAGATAAAATCTAAACTAATCTTGAGATGATGATATTTTCTTCCTTCACACAGTTGTGTACAACCCTTAATGATTATCAAAATTCGGTTAGTCATCGTGAAGTGAAAACTCCCTCTAACTATTCTGAAAAGTCTGAATCCACAACTCAAACCAACTACCAACTTTTCAAGAAACAAAATAAGGGATTTATACAAATTAATCCCCTTCAATCCAATTAGAATGCTAATATCCAAGTGATTTCTATAAAGATGAAAAAATCATATGCCTTTCTAGATAGAAATAGATAATTTACACCTCTACCTGATACCCTTCATAATACCATGTTACAACTCTTAGAGAATAATTTGATTTCCTTACCTCCTATTAGATCTTTTGATCCTACTAAGCCTTTACCTTTGAACTATAGACCAAATGCCTATTTCCATTTCCATCAACAAAATGGACATGATACAGAACATTGCAAGTGTCTTAAACATCTTGTACAAGACCTCATTGATTCTAATCATATCCTAATTGGAGGTGTTAATGATCGAGGTAATAAGTCTATAGCTCCTCCTAATCAAAATTTTCAAATCTTTACCAATCCTATGCCTAATCATAATATCTCCTTTGTGAAAGCTAGTGAAACAAAGAATGATGTGATGAATGTTGAAACAAATGATGAAAACATAAAAGACAATAAGAACAACCCTATGGGGATTTGATTGCATTTATTAACGTTAAACCTCATAAGGGCCTAACTAAGATGTCCCTTGACATTGATTTCTCACAACAAGACATACTTAAACATGAAACCAATGGTCCTCTTTACATAGCTAGAAGAATAAATGACAAGCCTAGTAATGTGATATTAATTGATCTCGTTTGTGTGAAGAATGTGATCATTGAAGAATGTCTATTTATGCATGAGCTTTATCAAGATACATATGAAAGACCAAAAGCATGGAAAAAACACATAATGATTTTTCTTTCCTTATGATTGTCTCGATAAATTTCCCTCTAAAGGTTGGACCGAAAGAATTAAAAGTCTCATTCACCATCATCTTGTTGTCAAACCAATTTCGATTGAAGTTAGGCTATCCATGGCTTCGCTCCATGAATTTCATCCCATCGGTTGTGCATAAATTTTTAAAGTT
>VDFB02285135.1:0-14851 GCA_007258455.2 Sequoia sempervirens | reverse complement strand
TTCTTCTACATTAATGGATAACAATTTTTCTTTGCTATTTTTATTAACAATTTCTCTTTTGTTATCAATGTAATTTTGGGCACAAACCATGATAAATTCTAGGCAAGGGAAAACCCCATGTAACATCATGTGCCTTAATCCACTTACCCAAAAATTAAAATCTAAGTTCTAAGGTACGCCTACCATAGATTTTAGGATCATAAATATCATGGTATTCATTAGTGAAACTTGGGGTTTAAAGAAATCCAACATAATGTATTTTTTAATCTGATTTTGCTCAACCTTTCCCAACAACTTTCTTTGGTTTTCTAGTGGTACTGGTGGTAGACATGCTTATACAATGTGAAATTGTGAATTCCCTCTTAGACCTCCTTATTTTTTCTTAAGTCTTTCAACCCTAAATCCAAACTTCAAAGTTTGACAAAATAAGATTTTAAGAAACAATGAAACATAGCCATAGGAGTTTTGTCTTTCACTAACCTGCATTTTGATTCTTGAAAAGATTAATATTGATTGCCTTTTTTGGAACCCAAAATATCCTTGGTGCACTGCAATGAGCAATCTGAAAACTCCCTATGTGCTGACTCTATCACTTAAAAATAAAACCACTTGGCAGTAGAAAGTCCACTTTTTTTTTTTTGAATATTAAAGTGAATGAAATGTCAATGTGTTGTCACCAGACTACACAATTAGTACATTACATTTTTGTAATGACACTTAGAAATAAATTCTCAAACAAATTCTCAACCCTTGATCTTTGTAAATCTAACAATTATAGGGTGATTCTGTAGGTTTGAGTTCACAAGTCTAGCACTTTGTGCATTTCATTCTAGAATGCAACTACAACCATCCATCAATTGTTCATTGAATGGTTGAGTAATTTATGATATAGACAATAAACATGTGTTTTAAAGTTGTTTTAAACTTTAGTGTGCTAGGATTGACATTAAGGCCAAGGGGCCAGTAACTTAACATTGTAAAGGATTTAATAAAATGAATAATGATATTGGGAACCAAGGGAGAAGGTCAACAAAAAATTAGAAATCAATAACATTTCTGTAAACCCTAGCAAGAGTGACAACTTTTAGTGTTTATAATGTTTTTTTGTCAATTTGATGGCAACTTTATTTTTCAATTTGTATTGCTTTATGTTTAAATCTGCATGCAAATATTTCATAAATAGATAATACTTAATTTCTTAAAGGTAAAAAAACTAATTTGAATAGAGTCATGGACACTAAACTCAGAAAAATAATTCTTTACTATAAATGAATAACGAAGAATACCGCAACCATTTATTTTATTATAACTAAATTACAATGTTACATTATTACATATCTTTTTAAAGATGAGTAGAGCATGCAAGCTCCTATTTTGTATAAATGATATATGTCACTTTACATAGATATAATTGATTCCAAGCTGCTACTCATGACAATGGATTACAAATTCATTCCAGACTTCTGCTAGTGACAACGTAATACAAATGTGGCTCTAAAAATAAATGCAAATGGGGCTTTCCTGGCCAACCATGCTAGGGAAATGGGAGTTGTACTTATCCTCTTTGAGAACCAGAGTCATGCAAAAGATAAGGGGTAGTAAATCTGCTCCCATCTTTTGCAAGTAGCTTTGATGCATTGAGTTAACACTTATCTCCATCAGAGCTCCTCATCTTGGTTCAAAACTTGTATCAGAAGTCAGGTGAACTAGATCAACTTCTTTCCAATTCCACCCATTTTGAACTTGAAGGAAATTGGTCTTTTACTTTGTAACTACATAACTGGAGGTAAGAGAATTTAGAGTATCCCTAATAATGCCACATCATCTTCTTCCTTATTAACATTACAAAATGAAAACCATTATGAAAATTCAAAACATTGCACTCAATAGTAAAGCCTTTAGCCTTCAACGAATGATTTCAATTATGCTCACTATCCCTATTTATAGGCCACCAATACCACTACCAGCTAGATCCCTGTTTACTTGTGAGTCATGTGAGGTTGGGTATAATGATAATCGTGTAAACTAAAAAAACAACTTAATCGATTCATGTAACTCAAGCCTTACATTTATAGTTAAAATGTTTAATTTGATTGACATCTGGCTACATGCAAACTCTACCTCAAGCCGACAAGCTAACAAAATCACCACTCAAATGATATGAAATCATTAAAAATCTTGTTTCAATTGATCATTGGATTAATGGCATCATCATCTACAGTACGTCATATAGTTTTCAATATCAAGCTATCCAATCAATCACTTTAGATGTACATATGGAATTAATCTACAGTACCACAACCACACTTTCTTCAAAAATAAAAAAGATTGAGAATTAAATGAAAGGAAAAGTACTTTGAGGCATTGAAAAGAGAGAATAAAATGGTTTGTTGTACCTTAATCATTATCAATGTCCACTAATAAGTCACAATAAATTTCACTAACTTATGATCAGAACTATATGTTGATAATACCTTAATCATTATCAATGTCCACTAATAAGTCATAATAATTTTTTCTCACTTATGATCATAAATATATGTTGATAATTACGATTAGTTTTAATTTAAGCCAAATTTTTGTATTGAACAAAGAAAAAAGGATTTACAAGAATGGGGCCACAAAAAGTATTTTAATTTAAATAGCTAAAAATTGAAGTACAATTGTACATACTACATAGCCAGCCTAGCCAAAAAGCCACTAACCTGAGAAAAAATCAGTCACATAATATGCTATCATGTGAAATGTTATTTGATTCACCAATTTGATGTGGTAATTTTTTATAGTTAAATAAGTTGCTATATGGACAACAATCTCCTATTGATCAAAAATAAGTTTGTACACATATGCTTAGAGTTTGACCATTCTTCGGAAAACCTATCTACCCACTGCCTACTGATTTACAGTCATCCATTGTCTACCACTAAAGCCCACTTGCAACCAAAACATTGCCAAAATGGCCTGACTGGCCACAAACAAACAACCAGAAACTATAGTAAACCCAACTACCAGACACTTTCATACTTTAAGTATATTTGATTAAACATTACAAAAAATAATAGACTAAAGGATCCCAACTAGCACCCATGGCTCAATTCTTCACTGTCACCGGTCGCATGCATCTTCCTTGCTTCAATTATATTTAGGACAATCAGGTACTCTGCACCGCAATCACTGTGTGCAAGTTGATTAGCCCACTCCTCCATGTCCCTATAGTCATTCTCATGCCACTCTTTTCTCATGCCCAACTCCTAATCCTCACCATCTACAACACACACTTTTCCTTCCAAACCTTCTGCCTTAAAAAATTCTTGCACCTAGCCTATTGGTCGATTCTTGTTGATTTCTAGAGCATACATTAGGAAAGTGATGTTTCCGTTCAATATTCCCCTAGCACTTTTTGAGCTATGTAGGTTTCAATTTTTGCACCATGGGGAATTTTGGCCCCTCCAACCCATTCCCTAGAGACATGTAGTAATTTTGCGGGAGTGGAATGAGCAAGTTTCCATCTACATTGTCTAGTGCCTTGTTAATTTCTCCTAGAAATGAGTGAGAAAATACCATTTGGAAGAGCTTCTTTCCCTTTGCTTTCGAAACCCCCATGTAAAGAAGCATTGCCAGAAACATGGCCGCAATCTTAGTGTTAGACCTGAATTTGTTGTGCACCAACAGGAATTTCGAACCTAGTATCTTCTTGATTACTTGGAGCACTAATGGATGTGAAGACACCCATTTCATCCACTTATTAGTAATTTCACCATAGAAAGCTTGTTGTTGCTTGGTGATGTTCAAGAAGAGCGACGTCTCCATTGCTCTCAGACTCATGAGAAGTTATGAAGCACAAAAATTTGTGAAACAATGCAACCACATTCCCCTATTTCAATGATAGATGCATCGAGAAACATTCCACCCATTACTATTCACCACCCTCACTAATGGATGTGACAATATTATTTCAAAAAATTGTGACAATATTATTCCAAGTTACCCGCGAGGTCCACCATCTTCATGAATGCGAAAATCCACCTCCAAAAATTGAAAATTCACAATCACCCCCTCATGAAGAGCCTCCCAAAAAAGAATAACCTCAAACCCCTCTATTAGTGCATAGGCATCCACAAGGAACCCAAGAAAATATCTCAAATCAGATTGAAAACAACAAAAGAGAGATTGAACAATTAATTGGAAGATTATTTGAGCATGCTAAAACCCACCCTTATAGGAGAGGGATTTCTGAATCGATAAAGTGGATTGTATCACATGTAGGAGAAATGAGTGAGAAAATCAATTTTTGGTTGAATAAGAGGGATAAATTAAAACAATTTTATGCTAGTGGTATTTCATATGCAGATTTGAAAAAAGAAAAAATTAGTAAAGCCTACTTGTGTTCCCTTTTTATAGACCCAAGAACCAACACACCTTTATCACATGCATGCAAGAGGTTCCCCATCCATTGGTGCCACCATGAATTAATAAAAAGTATTTTTTGGGACTGGGGGTGGATGGTTTTTGACTAACCTCCATGCAATAACTATGAGGTACCACAATATTTTTGAGGAAACTCTATTGTGAGTTTTTCCTCAATAAGGTGCCAAATTATTTTGACATTTAGACTTTCAAGGTAGAGTTGGGGGCTCCATACATGATAGATCGAGTGCACGATGCAATCCACAGTTGGAACTGAGACCCTTGGCCAAACCCATGGTGGAGCATGTCATTGTTCCTTCCATTGTGAAGGAAAGTGTCAAGGTGGATACGTTGGATAGTGTGCAAGGCCTCTATTAGAGCTTGATGTGGATGAGACTTCTAGGTCTAGAGTTCCACCCCACCATTTTCGTTCTTGCAGTGTTGTTTGCACATATGATTATGAGAGTTCTTGGGATGTAGCTAGATAACATACATAGCTACAAAGTAGATGGTTATGACAGATACATTGTTGAATGAAACATTCAACATTGATACTCATGTAAAATTTAGCAAGTTCATTGAATTTCGTTTATTAATTCTATTTTGAAATGTAATAATAACTAAATTAGTAGAATCATTATGATGAAAATTCATGATTAGAGTGTCCATGATATGTGCACTATTCTTGCAAACCCTTTTTTTTTTTGAAGTTGAGTCCACAAGTATGCAACTATTATTAAAGAAATAATTGTTGCATGTGAATAGTCGAATGTTGTTTGAATGCTTGTCTCATAACATGCTTTGGATGTCAAATATTTTGTTAGTTAGTGGACCTTTGACCTTGACACTTTGATATTTATGTCCTCAAAAAACTTTCACTCATGTAACTTTTATTCATTAATGGTGTTGTAAAACAATGTTAGCTAGTTTTGGAATTTTTGTGTGTACAAATCTAAAATAATGCTTGAAACTGCATGAACTTAGATAACTAGGCTCTTTAAAGTGACGGGTGCAACAGAATTCATTAATCTTTTAAACAATGCATCATATATTTTAGCTTTGAACTTGTTGT
This sequence comes from Sequoia sempervirens, assembly GCA_007258455.2. Lineage (NCBI taxonomy): Eukaryota > Viridiplantae > Streptophyta > Pinopsida > Cupressales > Cupressaceae > Sequoia > Sequoia sempervirens. The sequence goes on along the minus strand of VDFB02285135.1, from coordinate 9,372 downwards.
TTTCACTTTCCTTTCAATCTCAAACCCTTTCACATATTAATTTTTCTATCTTTTAGGTTTTCCTTTGATGACAATGTCTTCTTTATGATTGAAAATTGTCATTTTCATTGTTTGAGATCAATCCATGTAGTTCATTCAATTGGCATTTATATGTAGAGACATTGCAATTCATTGTGTTATGTCATTGTACTTTTAGATCTCAAGGGCATGTCATAAGATTGCACATTCTCTAATACCATTGACAATGTGGTCATTGCCTCTTCATTGGCCTTGACCAAGCATGTTTCAAGGATTATCTTGATTTCTTTACTAACATTCTCAATTTAACTTCTTGAGATTTTGTTAGGAGATTGTTTTTGAGATTTTGATCTTCACATTCATTTTCCTCTAGTTTTCAACCTAGCCTTTCAACCTCATGTTTGTGTTGTAGAAGGAACTTTCTTCATCCTCATGTTCCCAAGCTCCATAAACTCATTTGCCTTACATTCATACTCTTCAAACTTCTATTTGAATTCAAATCTTAATAACTTGGTGTTATCTTCACTCTTGAGAAGCATTTGAGCCTCTGTCTTCTTCATTCTCAATTAGTTTAACTTCTTTTTCTTCATGTTCCAATTTCCTTTGTAATGCTTGTTGCTCTTGTTGAGAAAATGTGTCTCAACCTTGCAATTACATAAGCTACTATTAATACATAAGGTATTGTTCATCCGACGAAAACACAGGGGGGTCTGGGAGGATCATCCCCTCGGATGGGGTTGAGAGACAACACCCCCAAAAGGAAAATCTTATTTATATTTTATTATTGTAAATTTAGATCGTTCATCATTATGTATCATATCTAACGATTGATATTTTATTAGCTTGAATTTCTCTATAAGGTAACCCTATTTTATGAGGGCATTGTATTATGATCATGACAGATGTATTCTAAGAGCTCTATAGTGGTTGTGTTGCCTTGGATCTCCAAGTTGGTGATACTCATGTGAGAAGCTTGCCTCAAGTATATTGTAATCTTTAAGATTTCTAAATAATATATTGGGCTAATTTTGGAGTGTGGGGTTTTTCTCTTGAAAGGGTTTTCTCCATGTAAATCACTATTTTTTGGTATGCATGATATTTATGTTTATTTCTATTTAAGTTTCTGTAACTAAAAAGATCTGTAGAATTTTTGCATTATTCTCCTCTCAAGATTAGTGTAGGAAGTTGTTCTGCTACCTTAGCTTCCTTATAGCTCTATATTTGGTGATTGTGGATGCATATTACTTCTCAACAAACAACACTACCTCGCCCTATTTTGAGTGTAATATGTTCTCAAAACCTTGAAGATGTCTCATTTTGATGATATTTTCTACTATATCCTACAACTGATTTCTCACTATCTTCATCTCTTTTTGGAATTTCCACCCTCTATGCATATTAATTTTGTTTATTAAATTCTATTTTGAAAGCACTAGTAATAGGTTGTATGAATTATTTATTAGTCACAAGAAAATTTATTCTCTAGTGATTTGGGTCAACTACCACTAGTAAAAGATATTTTGATGAAGATTGAACATATCTGAGGTGTATGATCTCTGCTAGGGTTTTCTTGTGTCTACGATGTCTTGCATCATATTGCACTTATTGTGCAGGAATTTCCTCTTTTCCTGTGTGTATGACCGCATTTACTACAGTTTTTTTGTTTTAATATTCCTTCAACCAACTCTAAGCCAACATTTCATGTTGGTGTTAGCAGTTCGATGACTTTTCTCAATGGCTCCTCCTCTGAACAAACGACCATGAGAATTTGTTTTGAAAGCCTTTCACAAGGTAAGTGTTCTGACTCCCTAGCTGATGTGGTTTTCCATTTACCCAATTTTTATTTTTCTTATCAATGGCTTGAACAACACACCCTTGTTGGGGTATTTTGTTGGGAAGACTCCCCTTAAAAGTGTGCCTTAAAAGTGTGCTTAAGGAATGGGTCAACAAGTCCTGGGTCCCTCATGGGGTCCACCTGATATGGTCTGGGTAAAAATTTAACTGTACTAAGTGTTTTTCCTTGCTCACCTTGTGGGAGGTCAATCATGTCCAGCTATCCCAGCCCATGGCCCCAAGTATGCTAGGGTCTTTGTTGGTTTTCAGGCATGGACCCGTGATCATTGTCTCAAATGACATCAAGTTGTGGGTCCTAGTGGCTAAGTGGGTCAGCTTCCAAGGCCTCTTAACCAATGAAGAAGAATGTTTCAAACCCTTCAACAAAGGGGAAAGAGGCTCCGGTCGAACCTGATAATGTTCCAGCATGGCCTAGGCCGAAGGCTACACCTTAGCCTGCTGTCATTATGATAGCGTAGCCGAATGTTTCTCCTCCAGTGTCAGGAGCTCAAAGACAGTCTTGTAGTCCTTCCTCACCATTGGAAGAAGGTGAATATGTGAAAAAAGAAACAAACATTTTCTTTTCTCCCCCTCTATTTAGATTTCGGCCGGGCTTCTACTCAAAATTCTCTCTAATAGACCATTTCTCTTCTCCTGAAAGAAGAGGATCCAGGTGATCTCGGGATGATAAGGGAGAGTTTCACTTAGGCACCGGCCGAATGCTTTGAGGCCCTGACTACGTATTGCTGTTGTGACTTTCGTAAAAACATTCGTATTGAAGTTATTCCAAAAGTTAATTTTTTTGGTTTTTTGTTTGCATCGTACTCTTTTGTCGCCTCTCATTTTGCTAGCCGTACTAATCGCTTTTGTATTGATCATGAAGTCGGGTGTGGTGGAGCTCGCTTCACCCTTTGTCCCCACAAGGACACACTTATGTGGTCAACTACGTGTCCGAATTCCCACTCATCAGCTCATTTGGATCCTTCTCAACATCGATAATCATTCTTTTGGGATTATTAATGTTTATGCTTCTAATGATGTTGTGGAATGCTCTGTGCTTTGGTGTTGGATTATTGATTCATTTCCAGTTGCTACTTGGTTATTGTGTGGGGATTTCAATATGGTTGAGATGGCCTATGATAAGGATGACACCTTTCCATTCAGATGGGCATCTATTGAAAGTGAAAGGGAGGCATGGTTTTACATGTGCAATAAATTGAGACTTTTCGATCCCAATATTGGCCACTGCCATTCTCATTCTCTCTGGCACACTGGGTGTAATTACAAGGCTATATTTGATAGGATATTTAAACACCTTGATTGTGCCATGAGCTCGACTCAATTTTTTTCCTCTTTTGATAGCTCTTCTCTCCTGGTTAAGTCGTCAGTAGATGTGACCTTGTTAGACCATTTCCCCATTTATTTTCACATTGAATGGGACACAAGACAACCTTGAGCATACTTGCAAAACTCAATTCTTTTTTAACACATCTTTGCTTTGTCATCAGCTTACATTGGGCCACATTTATAGAGTCTGGAATTTGGAGTGCAAGCCAGCTCATCATACAGGTTGGATAACTTGGTGGAATGATGTTATCACTTGCATGGCTAGATTTTTGCACATTTATGGGCGTTAGCTGGCCATTTTTCACTGGTGGTCTTATGAGGCTACTTCACAACGTATCTATGCTCACCAATATCGAGGTCTTTGATGCCAACCCATTTTCCCATCATTGCTAGGTGGTGGAGTTAAGACACAAAAATGTAAAAGTTGCGCATACTATGTTGCTAGAGGTGCGCAAATCAAAGCCCGGTTACATTGGTTAAAAATTGGTGATTGTGCCTCTAAAGAGTTTTTTGGCTTTGCATGCTAGTCACTCATCCCTGAGCATTAAAAAAATTAAAGATGGTGTTTAGGTGATTTTTGAGCTTCCTAACATTCTCCAAGCCTTGTTTGACACTACGAGCAAAGTTTTCACCGCACGTGAGGCTCCAAGCCCATGTGACCGCAAGCCCTCTAGGATTGCCTTGCTATTGTGCCAAATAAGCTATCTTTAGCCTAGATAGCTTTCTATGATCAATTGCTAAAAATTGAAGACCTTAAGGAAGCTGTTCATTCCATGGTTGATGACAAAGCCCTAGGGATTGATGGCTTCCCTTGCAAATTTTACAAGACTCTTTGGGATTGTGTTGGGCATGACTTGTACAAATTTTATCTCAAAGCCTTTCATTCTAAGTCTTTGGGTAATTTAATAAACAAAGGAAATATTAAATTTATTATTAAATTCATAACTAAATCTGGAGATCCCGAAGATATTTGCAATTGGAGGCCTATCATGCTCCTCATTATTTCTTACAAGATCATCACCTAAACTTTGGCTCTAAAATTTTTCCATCTTTTGCCTCAGATATTGCGCCTAGAGAAAACTGGGTTTATCAAATCCAAGTTTATTCTAGATAACATTATTGTTGTGTGGGAAGGCATGATGTGGGCTAGGTGCTTGGACTAGAAAGCTATTTTTCTTAAAATTGACTTTGCTAAAGCTTGTGACCGCATTGAATGGCCTTTTATTCTTGCTATGTTGCAAGCCTTGGGTTTGGGCCCAATTTCATCTAAGCTATTCACATGCTCTTTGCAAATGCCTCTATTTGTATTACCATTAATGGCCGCCAATCTCTTGCCTTTGGGATTTTTCGCTCCATTCGACAACGATGTATGCTTGCTCCTTCTCTTTATGTGCTTGTTGCCAAAGAATTTGGCTATCTCTTGGCCAATGCAGTTTCTCAGCAACGTGTCAAAGGAATTTTGTTGCCTAACTCTCAGGCTCAATTGGTTAATGGCCATTTTGCTAATGATTCTTTCCTCACTCTTTTGGAGGAAGAAGATAATATCAAGGTGGCTTTGGATTGTCTTAACACTTTTTCCTAGCATCTGGTTCTACCATTTAGTGGCACAAAACTTTGTGCTACAAATAGTCTATATTGCCTACTCCTTCCTAGCTTTTGTAGTATGGTTGGAAGTGGATTGGTCCATGGGAAATCTTTTGGTTCTTAGGCATTCCATTTTCCTTTCAGGCCCCTCCAGTTGAGTTATGGCAAGCTATTCTTTCTAGAATACAACAGAAACTTGCATACTGGGTTACCAAACCCCTTTCTTTGGCAAGGAAATTTTAGGTGTGCTCCAAAATTCTTGCAACCACCTATGTTTATTATTCTTCTTGTTGGGCCCCTTCAAAAGCCACCTATGGAAAACTTGAAAATTTTCTTTTGGATTTCATTTGGGCCTCTACGAAGTCCCATAAATGGTTTCACTGTGTTTCCTAGGAATTTTGTTGTCTTCCCAGAGACTTTGGAGGACTTGGGTTGCTCTTCACTCAACGAAAAAGGATTACCTTGTGTGTGAAATGGATAATTCATGCCCTTACTGGAGATGAAGCCTAGAAAATTCTTCTCATACATTGCATTGAGTCAGGATTTCTTGTTCACAAACCTGCTTGGAAGGGGATTGGCTTTCAAACCCTTCTATTCATGAAGGAACCAGTTCAAATTATGAGAAATTTTGTGGCCAAGAGCATTTGGAGAGCCTAGGAGGTGGTTAAGCCTTAGCTCTAGTTTCTATGATGGGCTTTTACTCAATCAACAAAATGTTTGGTGGTCGCCTCTTTTTGCTAGAAATGGTTAACCTCTGGCTAAGTTTCCTTGGCTTAAGGCGCTCAAGTTCCACAAGAAAAGTATTCAAACTTTACAACAAGTGTTTCATAGACCCACAATGTGCATCATGTCATAGGAAGATTTTTGTGCCCTTCATAGGCTTCAAAACCAAGACCATGCTACTTATGATGGTCTGGTGAATGTTATTCCTATAGAAATGCTTCATAAGGTGGGAATTTGTGGGTCCAAGCACTAGTGGAAGGACTTTCAGTGGTACCCTGATACCCCTTTTAGAAATTACAAGCTTAGGCTTGGTTATAGGTGGCTTTCACCACAATTTCCTATGATTGAAAGTCTAAACCAAAGGTGGCTTCTTCAATCTCTTGCTCATGTCTGGTGAAAAAGATTCTCTGCCACTTGGTTTGCAAGTGTTGAGCTAAAAATTTCCCACTTTTCTTGGTGTATTCTTTTCCCAAGGCTTACCCGGGTTCTCTGGGCTGTTTCACCTAGGGGTCCAGGACCCTCGTTTCCTTTTCTGCGGAAAAGCTTAGTCCTTTAAGCATATCTTCTAGTTTTGTACGAGAGCCCAACAATTTTGGACTTGGATTCATGACTTCTTTTGGTCCTTTAGATTGGAGCCTTTTTCTTGGCATATGATTCTATTGGGAGAATCACCTAGACTTCATGTTAAGTATACCCAACTTTGGCACACTTTTAGGGTGGAAATCCTCTTTAATATTTGGAAATACAAAAATTCCTACATATTTTCTAAAATGAATAAAATGTTTCTTTGTATTCTAAAGCTATTATCTGTTCTAATGTGCTCTTACAGATTTAGGTTCATGCAAACAAAGTTGCACTTGAGGTAGCTCACCTGCAAGTTCTTTTGGATCATTGGGGAAATGCACCATGTACTATTGCTTGGGTTCCCACTTTTCCCACCTCCTCTTGCGTCCAGTCACCCTCTCAGGGTTGGCAGTCAAGTGGCTCTACTCACCCCTACTCTCAACCTCCTCTTTGGTGTGGTTCTTATCCTCCTCAACAGACCCACTCTCCTCCTTCATGGGTTGGCTAGGGGTGGCCCTTTGGAGGAGCTACGAGGAGTGGTGGTAGTGGTTCTGTGTGGCCCTCTAATGACACTTCTACTTCTAGCTCTAGTTGGCTAGAATCTGGTGAAAGTTTTATGTGGCTTGCACTTGCAATCTCGCCTTGGTGCGAGGATAAAGGTAAAGAGAAGGAAAAAGATGTTGATGATGGTTGGGGTCCTCCTCCTGACATCACTCTAGACCCCGTTGATGTATAGGGGAAGCACTTGGATGACAGAGACCCTCCTGGCTCTATTGGCACTACTTTGGCTGCGTGATGGCCTTTTTATTTTATAATTGTTATGATTATGTACTTCTAGGCTAGACCCATGTGACTTTAGTTTTTTTATTTTCTAGGCTTTTCCCATATGACTCTCAGGGTGTTCCTTCTTACCACCCACCTTTTTTGTGTGAATATGTAACTATCTTTATTTTAATATAGATATCTGCCTATTCATAAAAAAAGAAGATATTTTGATGTATATTATAGGTGCATCCTCTGGGACAAGAATTTGGCATGGCTTTCATAGAGTAGTTATATTAAACAAAATCTTTTTTAGTGTGTTGAGAACTAACACAATTTTATTTGCGTTGAAACTACTTTAAAATATAATAAATACAAAGCAAACATATGGGTGGGGTCTGGGTCCGGCCAGTTGGTTAAAGGTGTTCCTGTCGCGGGGGCACCACCATGGGTTTGACTCTCTAGCACTCCCGTGGCACCCGTTGGTGTGTCCCGCCTGGACTGCCGGTCACAGTAAAAATTTTACCGGCAGTGGCGGGTTATATAGGGGGCTGTGCTACACCCGATTCCCCTCGTTAAAATATAATAAATACAAAGGAAACATAGGTAAAATTAGAGCTTATAATTTTACCTTCTAATTCTTCCATTAGTCATGCAACAAAGCATCATTTCAATCCCTAATACATTTGTTTGCAAAAAATGACTTGATTTCATTGTATAATATGCATTTTCTAAAGTTATTGGAAGTGCTTGTTGGAATATGTAATGTCAAGTCACTAAGAAGAAAATTATGCTCAATCCAATAGATGAACAAATTCATGTAAAGGCTAATTTTCTCTTGTGCATTAAGCATAAAGTTGTGCTTAGCTCACATTGATGTGTAGAAGTAGTTATTCTCAATCATGCCCTTGGGAAGCTTCAAGTGATTGTATACAAGAGTGAGAACAACCCACAAGTTATTCCCTTATTTATTGGATTAAAATTTATACATCACATAGGAAAAACTTGAAACCGTACCCATCTAAAGCATGTGCAAGTTGGGTGATGTTGGATTCCCTTTAAAATGGCATGGGCCTTGAGAATCCATAAATCACAAATAATAACTATTGAAAGAGAAATATTTGAACATTGACAACATTGAAAGCTAGTGACTTGCATTCATAGTTGTATCAATACTATGCTTTCTTGCATATATTCATATCTACCCCACTTTCACAAACCAAAGATATGCATAGATGAAGGATAATCTATTTGTTGTGCTAAGAAAAAAAGAGGGGCACTTACAAGCACTTTCAAATAAAAATAATTAAACAATCAAATAAGAATATCGTACTATTAAGTGTGTTTATTCTTTTGCGTGAAGGATTTACAAGAAAATATAGAATTATTTTATATCTTAGTGCAAGTGCATTAGATGATCAAACTATTGATTTATGTTCAAAGAGAATCAAAATTGTAAAGAAAAGAACAACTTCAAGTGATTGTATACAAGAGTGAGAACAACCCACTAGATATTCCCTTAATTATTGGGTTAAAATATATACATCACATAGGATAAAACCATACCAATCTAAAGCATGTGTAGGTTGGGTGATGATAACATCCCCTTAAAATGGCACAGACCTTGAGAATCAATAAATCACAAAGACTCACTATTGAAAGAACAATATTTGGCATTGACAACTTTGATAACCAGTGATATGCATTCATAACTGTATCAATAATATGTTGTCTTGCATATATTCATATCTACCCCACTTTCACATACTAAAGATATACATAGATGGAGGATAATCCATTCGTTGTGCTAAGAAAGAAAAAGAGGGACACTTAAAATAACTTTCAAATAGGAATAATTGAACAATCAAATAAGAATATCATACTATTAAGTGTATTTGTTCTTTGGAGTGAAGGATTCACAAGAAAATATAGAACTATTTTCTATCTTAGTGCAAGTGCATTAGACTATCAGACTATTAAGTTGTGTTTAAAGAGAATCAGAATAGGAAAGAAAATGACAACTTCGAGTGATTGTATACAAGAGTGAGAACAACCCACTAGATATTCCCTTATTTATTAGGTTAAAATTTAAACACCACATAAGACAAACTTGGGACCATACCCATTTAAATAATATGTAGGTTGGGTGATGTTAGCTTCCCCTTTAAATGACATGGGCCTTGAGAATAAATAAATCACAAAGACTAACTATTGAAAGAACAATATTTGACATTAAAACAATCGATAGCTCCAATGACTTGCATTTAGAGTTGTATCAATAATATGTTGTCTTTCATATATTCATATCTACCCCACTTTGACAAACCAAAGATATGCATAGATGAAGGGTAATCCATTTGTTGCACTAGGAAAGAAAAAAGAGGGACACTTAAAAGCACTTTCAAATAGAAATAATTGAACAATCAAATAAGAATATCATACTATTAAGTGTATTTGTTCTTTTGAGTGAAGGATTCACAAGAAAATCTAGAATAATTTTCTATCTCAGTGCAAGTGCATTAGACTGTTAGACTATTAAGG
>VDFB02285134.1:0-46090 GCA_007258455.2 Sequoia sempervirens | reverse complement strand
TCCCTAATACATTTGTTTGCAAAAAATGACTTGATCTCATTGTATAATATGCATTTTCTAAAGTTATTGGAAGTGCTTGTTGGAATATGTAATGTCAAGTCACTAAGAAGAAAACTATGCTCAATCCAATAGATGAACAAATTCATGTAAAGGCTAATTTTCTCTTGTGCATTAAGCATAAAGTTGTGCTTAGCTCACATTGATGTGTAGAAGTAGTTATTCTCAATCATGCCCTTGGGAAGCTTCAAGTGATTGTATACAAGAGTGAGAACAACCCACAAGTTATTCCCTTATTTATTGGATTAAAATTTATACATCACATAGGAAAAACTTGAAACCGTACCCATCTAAAGCATGTGCAAGTTGGGTGATGTTGGATTCCCTTTAAAATGGCATGGGCCTTGAGAATCCATAAATCACAAATAATAACTATTGAAAGAGAAATATTTGAACATTGACAACATTGAAAGCTAGTGACTTGCATTCATAGTTGTATCAATACTATGCTTTCTTGCATATATTCATATCTACCCCACTTTCACAAACCAAAGATATGCATAGATGAAGGATAATCTATTTGTTGTGCTAAGAAAAAAAGAGGGGCACTTACAAGCACTTTCAAATAAAAATAATTAAACAATCAAATAAGAATATCGTACTATTAAGTGTGTTTATTCTTTTGCGTGAAGGATTTACAAGAAAATATAGAATTATTTTATATCTTAGTGCAAGTGCATTAGATGATCAAACTATTGATTTATGTTCAAAGAGAATCAAAATTGTAAAGAAAAGAACAACTTCAAGTGATTGTATACAAGAGTGAGAACAACCCACTAGATATTCCCTTAATTATTGGGTTAAAATATATACATCACATAGGATAAAACCATACCAATCTAAAGCATGTGTAGGTTGGGTGATGATAACATCCCCTTAAAATGGCACAGACCTTGAGAATCAATAAATCACAAAGACTCACTATTGAAAGAACAATATTTGGCATTGACAACTTTGATAACCAGTGATATGCATTCATAACTGTATCAATAATATGTTGTCTTGCATATATTCATATCTACCCCACTTTCACATACTAAAGATATACATAGATGGAGGATAATCCATTCGTTGTGCTAAGAAAGAAAAAGAGGGACACTTAAAATAACTTTCAAATAGGAATAATTGAACAATCAAATAAGAATATCATACTATTAAGTGTATTTGTTCTTTGGAGTGAAGGATTCACAAGAAAATATAGAACTATTTTCTATCTTAGTGCAAGTGCATTAGACTATCAGACTATTAAGTTGTGTTTAAAGAGAATCAGAATAGGAAAGAAAATGACAACTTCGAGTGATTGTATACAAGAGTGAGAACAACCCACTAGATATTCCCTTATTTATTAGGTTAAAATTTAAACACCACATAAGACAAACTTGGGACCATACCCATTTAAATAATATGTAGGTTGGGTGATGTTAGCTTCCCCTTTAAATGACATGGGCCTTGAGAATAAATAAATCACAAAGACTAACTATTGAAAGAACAATATTTGACATTAAAACAATCGATAGCTCCAATGACTTGCATTTAGAGTTGTATCAATAATATGTTGTCTTTCATATATTCATATCTACCCCACTTTGACAAACCAAAGATATGCATAGATGAAGGGTAATCCATTTGTTGCACTAGGAAAGAAAAAAGAGGGACACTTAAAAGCACTTTCAAATAGAAATAATTGAACAATCAAATAAGAATATCATACTATTAAGTGTATTTGTTCTTTTGAGTGAAGGATTCACAAGAAAATCTAGAATAATTTTCTATCTCAGTGCAAGTGCATTAGACTGTTAGACTATTAAGGGGACACTATTAGACTATTCTAGTGCAAGTGCATTAGACTATCAAACTAAATTGTGTTAAGAGAGAATCAAAATTGTAAAGCAAAGAACACAACTTTCACACAATTAAACTTTTATCAAACAAACCTTTGTGTATTGTTTCATATTGACTACAATACTAATTATAATTACATCATTTGATAGATAATTATTTTTATTCATCCAATTAAAAATTACTAAATCTTTTACTTTAATGAAATACACATTTTTCTCAATTTCATGATGAATAGAGTGAAAAAATATGAATAAATTATAAATATAAGGATTTTGGCTATGTATTGAAAAAAGTATATCTTATTACTCCATTTCATTCTTGGTATGGACATTAAAAAAAGCTTTTAAATGAACTCAAACTAAAATGGTATAAATCAAAATATATACTGAATTAAAAATATTTAATTGGACTCAAACAGAAAGATCCAAGATTCCAATTTAAGAGATATATTTACAAGAAATTTAAATCTTAGACTTACTAATTTATAATAACCTAAGGACATACCCATTACACTATGTTATGCTAATAATATTTATATGAAGCGGAAGGGATTGGGATTCAGAATACAGGGCATCCATCCACATTGATACCCTTAGCAGTAGGACATTGTGCTAAAAGGCACTCCCGATCATTTCCCCACCATGACACGCTTATCTCCTCAAGGCCCAGTGTAAAATACAACAATACTGCCATGAACGCCACCCCTGCATCCAGCGCCGCCGAGAGCACATAGTTGTAACGCTCCCACCACACCTTTCTGTAACGGAAGATAAAGAAATTGAAGATGGTTCCTACGATGATCCATGACGTATAGTTCACACTACTCGCTGGAGGCATTCCTGCCGTTGCTCCCAACAACACTGGCAAATTGATGAGGGGAATCCATGTCACAGTTGGGAAGGCTTTATGCAATAGCCAAACAATTATGGGAGCAACTGCTCCCCCTAAGAAGAACCAGTTCAACTGGGGATAAACTCCTTGTGTGCCAAATATTCTTTTGGGACCCACTAGTCCCCATATCACTGAAGCATCAAAAAATACGCGGTCACCTGGGCATATCCAGGTGCTGTTCGGAGGAAGAAGAGATTCGTTGCATATGTTCTCTATGGAGCTCAGCAACCACCATGCAACTCCCAGGTTCACCGTTCCAGCCACCACAGTGCCTATAATCTGCATTTTAACAGACAAGCATGTTAGAATGCCCTTTGTTTTGCCTATAAAGAAAGACGGTACAAATACATGCAAAGTTGATGGTGGATGAAGAAGATTCACTTTATAACAAATGTTTTGTTGGTGAATATGAGATTCGAGGGTGTTACAGAACATACCTGCACCAGAAACATGGAGCGAGGTGGGATTTTCATATAATGCCCCAACTTGAAGTCTGACAAGAATGAAACCGCCTGGCTCATACTTATGTATCCATAAGTCTTGAAGCAAACGTTGGCTATGGGCTTTCCAGGAAGAAGAAGACCCATTAAGTATTCCGTAATGATGTTCAACCCCGGTGTCTGCACAATAACTTAAATTGAGATCTCCTATGGATTGAATGGATATACAACAAACTAATGCTGATATTCTTCAGTTTACCTGGTTAGTGGTGGCAGTTATAATACTGGTGGCTAAGGTGAATGCGGATGATAAAGCGCAAGCCAGGATTAAGCCCCACCAAGGAAGCTGCACCGTTTCCTTGTAAAACTCGCACAGTGCAATGGAAACAGCCACAGTACCAATCAGAAGCGCATAGAACCACCACTCTGGGATGTCTCCGTACTTTCTCATGAGTTTAGTATGGATATCAGGCGGACTACTTCTAGATGCTCTGGCCCGTTGCCATATTTCCCTGACCAAGGACATCAAAAAACAAAATAAACATTGTTTGTGTCAGAAATGAAAAAGCAACTATTCGGTACCCTTGGAGAATCCTTTTTAGTCTTTACCCAAAACGCACCTTCCATGGAAAAGAGAAACATGGGTAACTGTGGCAGCTATGGTTGCAAAACCAAATCCATAGGTCAAAGCGAAAAACACGCTCAAATGTATCTGACCATTTTCCTCGTAGGCCGCGTGATCCAGCTCAAACTGCTTGTTCACAAGAGCTGAAATATTGTAGATTTGGCCTTGGCCAGTGAATAAATGTGAGCTGAAAATGGGGAAGTTCTTGGCGTTGTATGTATTATTCCCCCAGTAAGCAATAGGTATAACGAAGTATTGTATTAACACAAAGCCGGCCATTATATTCATAATAGCGAAGAATGGAACAACCAAAGGACTCCCGAGGAATCCTGCTATTGTGCTCCAATCCAAAGAAAAGGCACCAAGTCCCAACCCGTACATTCCAGATCCAATCTGCTGTGCTTTCACTGAATGAGGCCAAATCCAACAAATCCATGACACACTCGCCAAGGCGCTAAATAGATACCCAGGAAATACGTAATAACAAAAGCTGCAGACCATTGCAATAACGAAGAACTTCACACGAGTCATGCCCTTCTCCTTCTCCTTCTCGTGCAGAGCCCTGCCAACACCAATTCATGAAAAAGGATTTTCACAGAAAAATCGATACACAGTTTTAATCTAGAAATTTTATTGTAAAAAATAAAGTATTGAAACTGATGAGACTATGAGCATATCTAGATCTTAACAGAAAATCAGCCATCAGTTAAATTGACACACGAGTTTAATCCAAAAATCTTATTACAGAAAATATTAAATATGAGATTATAAGAATATCTAGATCTTATTGCAGTATTGAAACTTATGAGATTATGAGAATATCTAGATCTTAACAGAAAATCAGCCTGCAATTAAATAACAATTAATACTCATCAAGAACAATTAACTTTCAACCAAACAGAGCATGGCGTGGTATACCTAAAGAGAGACACTTCAACCAATGTGGAAGGCCACCACATGTTTGCAGGCTCTACAACATACTTCCTAAGAAGCCCAGCCCATCCATATCCCAAAACCTGCACTACACCAAGGACACTCAAAAACAATATTTCACAAAAAACTGAAATAATCCAGAAAATTAGAGTAGAATTAGAATTACCTGTGTAGTGACAATGAGAAGCCAACTAGCCACAATGGGTATATTTCTGTTGTAAAAGGCCTTGGTGATAGTAACAATCCCTACAGCGTAGGCAGTCCCACTGCCAAACGCAGCGCCTGCGTTTGCAAAGATTGTTATTAAAACATGCTCTTTGATATTGAAAGGACCCGGATTGAAGGAGAAGTAGCCCAAGAGAGGCACTCTGTATTTTGTCTTGGGTAGAACCGCAGCCATGAAGCGTCCAATGGGAAGTACTGCTACCTGCACTGATACCATTGTTATCAACAGAGACTCCCTCCTGTACGCGAAGAACTGATTCAGAAAAGACAGCAATATGCACGACAGCAGCCCCAGAAACCACATGCGAAAAGTCCATACTGGAATTGTTGGATCGTCATGTGTATTCACAGTGAGGGCCACTTGCTCCACTGGAGAATTCTCCTCATCCTCTTCAATTTCGCCCTTCCCCACCTCCACACTTATGTCAGATGCCATCGCCTCGTTCTTTCTTTCCCTTTGCACACAACCAACAACGCTCTTCTCTCGCCTATAAATAAACTTCAAACCCACTTCTCACCCCTGTCCAGATGCGTTGTACGACCGGAAAACCAAGCGCCGCAATTTTCTTTTTAAAATTGCGGCAATATTGATTGAAAATAGAAAACTCAATGAATTATTGAAAAAATTCTGTATTTTTCGCTTTTAACCTAATTATAATATGGCGAATGCCTTTTCACAGAAAATATAAGTTGTCAAAAAATCTAAAAAAGCATTTATCAAAGAAAATACATTTCACTTTCTAAATTTTTAGATATTTGTCAAATTTAGGATGGATATAGTACAGGTGGGTTGGCGCTGGTGTGCACGCCCTCGGTACCACAGGTTTGGGGGGAGACTACACTTCGTGACCTCTTGCTTGCAACAAGATGCTTTAGCCAATCAAGGTAGGCCTGACTCCTTTCCAATCAAATTTAAGATTAATAACATTTTGTTTCCACAGTCCATGATGTTAGTATGCAAGATTTTTGGAATAAACTGTGTGTAATTTTTATATCATCAGCAGTAGAGAGAGGATGGATCATGGAGTATGATCCGAAACGTTGATGATATAAAAATTACACAGTTTATTCCAAAAATCTTGCATACCAAATTTAAGATATTTATCCATGTATTATTGAAACAAATTTTATTTAATATATTTATCAATGATTTTAAAATGTATAAAATTGTGTTTAGGATATTTATAAATGCTTTTAAAATGTACATAAAAACAAAAATCTTTTTTTTTTTTTATATAAGTAAATTTCTAAGTTTATTTTTAAAAAATTTCATAAAAATCTTGTTAAAAATATTTTATAAAATGAAAAAAACATTCTAAAAAATGAAAAAATATTTTTATTTTTTTGCTGTTTTGTTAAATTCTTGAATTTAAGGGTCTTCTCTTACTTTTAATATAAAAAACATTCTAAAAATAAAAAACATTTATATTCTATCTTTGAAAATATTCTAAATTAATATGAATTTTTATAATAAATATATATTAATATTATAATTATATTATTAATTTCTTAATTTATTAATAATTTAAAATATCTTTTATTTTTATTTATTTATTTATTTTATTTTATTTTATTTTTTTGAATAAAGTATATATATATATATATATAACACATCAGATTAATTATAATATATGATTTGAAATTGAAAAAATAATCTGTAAACCAACAAACTCCAAACTTTTGAATATTAAAAAGTTTTCTATCAATTATCACGACAACTGACAGAAATTATAAAAAATAATTGACAGAAATTATCAAAGATAATTTTTAGAAATTCCTTGGGCAAAGATCAGAGATGCTTTGACAACTACTTTTGAAAGCTGATAAGTGACGGGAAAATCATTCCTTTCGGTGGCCGTTGTGTGTTTTTTTGTGCCTTTGAACTTTCTGGCATCTTGCGAACAAATTCTATATTTCAGCCAAAATGTTTGTTAGCAGTTTTATTTTATTAACTTTCTAATTTGTAGTTTTAAAACAAGATTTTTAAAAAATTTAATTAAATTTAAACAGTTACAATTAATATATAAAAAAAATTAAAATTTGTTAAAATAAGTAAAAAAAAATATTTAAATATTGTTAAAATATAGATTTATTTAATATAATATTGTGAAATTTATATATTTATGTTAATTTTATTTAGTTTTAGATTTATTTTGAGAGATTGACTTAATATAATTATATATGGAGAAATGATACAATCTTGTGTCAATTTGAGTTCATTCTTCAATCCTTCGCCTACCTTCATTTATATAAATTCTCATGATACACACTTTTATCTCATTTGTTCCTATACATTGACCCATGCATTTCATTTTTATTGCACCCTCATGTTTGGCAATTTATTCCTTGCATCATAAGTATCGTTCCCTTATCCCAAGGTAATCCCACAAGTGTGAGATGAGTCTACACACATGGAACTGTTGATTTTTGTAGCTCGAAAGGTGGGATGTGGATTTGTTTTAAAGCAACTTGAGTTGGATATGCTTTAAATCGCTTTAAATCAACTTGAATTAGATATGCTTTAAAGCAATTCGAGTTGGATTTTCAACAACAGTATTTTTTATGCTTTAATAGAATGTTTCCAAGTTTGTGAGGATAAGATAAATCCAAGAGTGATTTTATGTATAATTAAAGCCAAAGAAAGCAAGGAAAGATTCTTTTCTTGCACGCTAAGAAAAGCAGCTAGGCTCTATAAATGTAAGATTGTTGTAGCAAACTCATATTGTATTTTCAAAAGAAAAGTTTGTTGTTAGGCTGAATAGAAGATCCAACATTTGCAGGTTTTTCCCCGCATTGGGGTTTCCTGGGTAAATTTGTGTTATTATTTTTTTTGTGATTGGCTTCTTGTTATTTTTGCTTCTGCTGTTATTAATTGTTAATTAACCCAGTTGTATTAATTGTTATAAATCAGATATTTGATTATATTATGTGAATTTATTGAGCAATTAATCTATTGTTAGGTTATAGAAATTAACATGGTATCAAAGCTCTAAACTTTGAATACGAAGCCAAGATTTGTGACACAGATTTCAAGAAAAAAAAAATCAGATTTTCATCTCCAGTTATTTTTGTGGCTATGGAAACTAGTGTTCGATACGAGGACAAGCTTGAGGGTGCGTCTAACTTCTTGTAGTGGAAGGTTCGGATTACATCTGTTCTCAAGGAGAACAGGTTATGGATCTATGCTACTACAGAAGTGACACCACCAACAAATGATCTTGATGCCTTAGATTTGTATGAAGTCAAAGAGGCCAAGGCTTAGAGGATTATCCTGGATGGAGTAAGAAATCATCTAATTCCTCATTTATCGGGGAAAGACACCACCAAGGAGATGTGGGATACACTCACAAAACTTTATCAGAGCGACTATCAGAGTTGTAAGATGATGCTCAAAGACAAATTGCATAATACCAAGATGTCCAAAGGTGAGAGTGTGACCTCTTACTTGTCCAAGCTGACATAGGTCAGGGATGAGCTTGCTGCTGTAGGAGAGACGATTGATGAAGATGAGTTGGTACGTATAGCCTTGAATGGTTTTTCGAAGCACTGGGAAGTGTTTGTCAAGTGTGTTGTCAACAGAGATTAGCTACCTGATTGGGAAAGAATTTAGGATGATTTTGTTCAAGAGGAGATCTATGAAGGTGCTCATCGAGGAGATCAGACGAAGAAGGGTCAAGACGAAGAAAATATTGCCCTTGCAAGCAAGGGTAAGCATAAGTCTAATAAAGGGAAAATGGAAAGTTCTTCTTCCAAGAGTGGGAAGAAGAAAGATCTGAGCAAGATAAAATATTTTTGCTGCCATCAGATGGGTCACTATGCCAGTCAATTTCTAAATAAGAAAAATAAGGAAAAGCAAAAGAAGCAATTTGCTGCTACAGCTGAGGTGGACGAGTTTGCATCACGATTTGAGAATGAGTTTTCACTCATCGCATGTCTCTCAAGTTCAATTTCCAACAGGGTATGGTATATTGACAGTGGGGATTCTCGCCACATGATGGGAGTTAGAGAATGTTTCACCAAGTTGGAGGAGAAGAAGCTAGATTTCTATATTGAGCTCGGAGACAATGCTAAGTACCATGCAACTGGTATTGGAACCATCAAGTTTTAGAGGGAGTCTGGAAAACCTTTGTTGGTGGAGGATGTGTTGTATTTCCTTGGCATGAAAAAGAATTTAATCTCGGTTTCTTCTTTGGAAGACAAGGGTTACATCGTGACCTTTGAGAGGGGAAAAGTCTATATTTGTCCCAAAGATTCCAAGGTTGCAAAAGTGATTAGAGTCAGGCATGACAGCTTGTTTCGGTTACAGTTTGAGCCAGCACATGCGTTGGTTAGTAGTTGTAAAGGGATAGGAGAATTGTCGCACAAGAGGATGGCTCACCTTCACCATGGAGCACTTAATATTCTTAAGGAAATAGTGACAGGGTTAACTGAGATGAAAACAGAAAAGCATGAGGTGTGCAAGGGTTGTGCTCTTGGGAAATATGCCAAGACTAGTTTTCCAAGCAGCGACACTAGATCCGAAGGGATTTTGGATCTTGTGCATTCAGATGTGTGTGGGCCCATGTCAACAACATCCTTGAATGGATATGAGTATTATGTTACCTTCATTGATTATTTCTCCAGAAAGACGTGGATATATTTCATGAAGAATAAAGATGAGGTCTTCAATAGGTTCAAAGAGTTTAAGGCTCTTGTGGAGAACCAAACAGGGAGGAAGATCAAGATATTGAGGTCTGATAATGGAGGCGAGTATACCTCAAATGCCTTCAAAGATTTTTGTTCTCAGGAAGGTATCAAGAAAGAGTTGACAATTCTATACAACCCTCAGCAGAATGGGGTTGATGAATGGAAGAACAGGGCTATAGTTGGAGCAGCCAAGGCCATGCTTCATGATCAGGATCTGCCTTAGTTCTTATGGGTAGAAGCTTGCAACACAGCTGTGTATTCACAGAATAGGAGCCCTCACAAATTGTTGGGCAAGTTGACTCCAGAAGAGGCGTCTCTAGTAAGAAACCAGACTTGGGGCACATTCGCATCTTTGGATGCCTTGTGTATTGTCACATTCCTGTTGAGAAGAGAACCAAGTTGGAACCTACTATAGAGAAGGGTATCCTTGTTGGGTACAGTGAAACTTCTAAGTCTTATCGGGTTTACATTCTTGCTCTCAAGAAAATAGTTGTTTGCAGAGATGTAAAGTTCAAGGAAGAGAGGGCTCTTCTGAAATCTAGTAACTTGATGAATGAGAGGGAGCAATCAACCATAGTTGAGGTAGCACAATTTCCTCAAACTTCAGTCACGCAAGCTGGAGAGCAGAGTGAGTAGGCCAAGCAGGGTGATCAAAAGGAGGAATCAATAATTCCTCAACCTCAGATTCCTATTACAGAAAAGAGGAGAAATAGGGTAGTCGAGCAAACACTGAGAGAGGCTCAAGAATATGTAGGTGATCCTCAAGATTCAGTTAGACAGAGAAGGGCTCCCAGATGTTATTATAAGTATGTGGCACTTATGAGTGAATTAATTGAAGTAGAACCTTCCAGCTTTCAGGAGGCATCCAAGCACCAAGTGTGGAGAGATGCCATGGTGGAAGAGTATTCTTCCATCATGAAGAACAGTGTATGGGAGGTAGTACCAAGACCAGAAGATAAGTCTGTGGTGGGCTCAAGATGGATGTATAAGATTAAGCATGCTGCAGATGGTAGTGTGGAGAAGTTCAAAGCTCGGTTTGTGGCTAAGGGGTTTTCTCAAAAGGAAGGAGTCGACTATGATGAGACTTTTTCTCCAATAGCTAGGTACTCATCCATAAGAGCTATCATTTCTATAGCAACACAGATGGGTTGGGGGATTCATCAGATGGATGTAAAGATGGCCTTCCTCAACGGGGAGATTGAGGAAGAGATTTACATAGAGCAACCAGAAGGGTTTGAAGCACATGAGAAGGATTCTCATGTATGTAGGTTGAAAAGAGAGTTGTATGGACTCAAGCAGGCTCCCAAGGCATGGTATTCACGTATCGATAGTTACTTGTAGAGTGTGGGCTTCATCAAGAGTGAGGTGGATCTGAACCTATGCTATGTTCAGGTGAAGGGTGAACTTCTCATATTGTTGTTATATGTTGATGACCTATTTCTCACAGGGTTAGAGGAGCTCATAGCACACTACAAGCAGGATCTTGTAAGAGAGTTTGAGATGAAGGACTTGGGGTTGATGCATTACTTTCTAGGATTGGAGTTGTGGCAAAAAGAGGGAGAGATCTTCCTTGGACAAGGGAAGTACTTAATTGATATCTTGAAGTGATTCAGAATGGAGAATTGTAAGCCTATGTCAATGCCACTTGTGACCAGTTGGAAGAAGATTGATGCTTCTAGATCAGAGGAAATGGACCCAACTTTGTACAAACAGTTGATAGGCTCTCTTATATATCTGGTCAACACTAGGCCAGACATTTTTTTTGCAGTGAACTCACTTAGTCAGTTTATGGTGGAACCTAAACGTGTGGACTGGATTGCTGAGAAGCATGTTTTGAGATATCTTCTAGGCATAGTTGATTATGGGTTGAAGTATGTTCAACAGGATCCAGAGTGAAGCTCGAGGGGTTTACTGATGCAGATTGGGCAGGCAGTACAGCTGATCGGAAGAGCACTTCAGGGTGTAGTTTCAGTTTGCGATTAGGAGCAGTCTCTTGGTACAACAGGAAGCATAAGTCAGTTGTGCTGAGTTCTGCAGAGGCCGACTATATGGCAACCAGTATGGCTACATGTGAGGCTATCTGGCTTCAAAAACTTCTAGCTGGGCTCTTTGATCAAGAGTTGGATCCTACAGTCATTTACTGCGATAATCAGAGTTGTATCAAACTCTCTGAGAATCCAGTGTTTCATGACAAGTCAAAGCACATTGAGATCAAGTACCACTTCATCAGAGATTGTGTGGAGAAGGGGATAGTGAAGCTCCATTACATTCCTACGGACAATCAGATAGCAAATATCCTGACGAAGGCCTTGGTGAAGAGCAAGTTTGAATTCTTCAGGGACAAGTTGGGTGTGGTGTAGAACACCTTCCTCGCTAAGAGGGAGTGTTGATTTTTGTAGCTCGAAAGGTGGGATGTGAATTTTTTTTAAAGCAACTTGAGTTGGATATGCTTTAAATCACTTTAAAGCAACTTGAGTTAGATATGCTTTAAAGCAATTCAAGTTGGATTTTCAGCAACGGTAGTTTTTTTATGCTTTAATAGAATGTTTCCAAGTTTGTGAGGATAAGATAAATCCAAGAGTGATTTTATGTGTAATTAAAGCCAAAGAAAGCACGGAAAGATTTTTTCCTTGCACGCTAAGAAAAGAAGCTAGGCTCTATAAATGTAAGATTGTTGTAGCAAACTCATATTGTATTTTCAAAAGAAAAGTTTGATGTTAGGTTGAATAGAAGATCCAACATTTGCAGGTTTTTCCCCGCATTGGGGTTTCCTGGGTAAATTTGTGTTATTGTTTTTTTTTTTGATTGGTTTCTTATTATTTTTCCTTCCACTGTTATTAGTTGTTAATTAACCCAGTTGTATTAATTGTTATAAATTAGATATTCTATTATATTCTATGAATTTATTGAGCAATTAATCTGTTGCTGGGTTATAGAAATTAATAGGAACTAACCCTTGAAATCCAAAAATATAAATTATCTCCACTTCTATCTATTTAGTTACCACCATGAACTAACTTGATAAATGTTTCATGTGGTTATTACTATGTAGTGGTATTCAAATGCATTCATATACATCCAAGTACCATCCAAAAACAATTCAAAATCTTATAGTAGATAGGGAACATTCATTAATATATAAACAATTTGATTACAAAACTAAAAATAATTTATTGATATTAGAACTCACATCTTGGGATATTCACATGCTTGAAAGCACGATGTTTTCCCACATTTTTCAAGATCTTAAAGTAAACCATTCCAAAGGTTTGATTTAGGAGAACCTAACTTTTGCAATCTTAAAGCCTCCTCAAGGTATTTTTAAATACTTGGTTCTTATCAATCAACAAGGAGTGAGATTAGAATAAATCCAAAAGTGGAAGCACAATATTTTTGGATCAAATCTACAAGCTCTAGGGTAGATTTGCACTAATGAAAGTGGCTTAGATCTATAAACTCAACCTAGAGACAATTCTAGTTTTACACAAAATTGAGATAAAGGACATATACATGCTACCTATTTTTGTGTACTAGAGCATCATAATCTACACTATATCATATTTAATCAGTCTCATCAATTCTAAAACTTAATACACTCTTCCTTTGTAATAGATTTCCTAAATTAACATTTATTTTTTAATTATCTAATCCCAAATGTCATAGATTCAATCTAGGTTGATCTATGTTGATTGTATATATTTTGTTTAATTAGTCTATATTAATGTAACTGAAGGCATATTTTAATTTACATTTAGTAACTCATTCAATTTTCACCCCTTATGGTTTGACCTCAAGGATATACCCTCATTATTTTTGAAGGTATTAAATATATACTTTATGATTGTATCACCATATTTATCTATATTATTAGGCTTATATTCATAATTATGACTAAGTATTTATTTCTAGGGGTGTGCTTTTTGTGTTACATTCCTTTTCTTGACCATACTCATCCTTAGATGCCTCATTACAGCTTCATTTTTGGATTTAACATACTATTGATTTTTCATATTCATTAAATATAAAACCAATTTTTATTATCTCATGATTTATGTCTTCTTGTGGCCTATGACAGTGACTTAGATATGTTAAATGATATGTATGGTGATTTTATTTTATCACATGATGAGATTCATGACTCATTGCTATAGGATGATTTGCACTATGATGCACATTATTACAATGTACTTATGATTGATTCATTTAGCAGTAATGAAGATGGAAATTCACATGTTAAATATTTATTATCCTCATCTTCTACTCATATTTGTGATGATATATAGTGCTTTGATGCATGCATTTGGAGATATCTTAGTGAATAAAGCTAAACAATGATTTGATCCATGTCATATTTATTATGCATAATTATTAAAAAATTCATAGGTTGATCAAACTATTTCCTATATAATATAATCCTATGAGAGAAAACCATGCATAAAATCTTACAAAATACTCATAATGTAAAAATTAAGGACATGCCACAATATCTATATCTATATCTCTCTCCCTCTCAAATAATTAATGTAAAAATTAAGTAAATGATCCAACCCACCAAAAATATTCAAGGAACAAATAAAGATAAATCATACCAAAAAAATTAAACTTTGATAAATGATATTATACAAAACAAATTATCATTTTCACTACTTAAATACAACTAATTTTCTAAAAGATAGACATAAATTATTCATGGGTCTAAAAGAGAGATTGGGCCCACTTGAAAAGATAACTCCAACTCCCTACCATATAAAAGTGGAGTTGAAATAATTTTTTAGATGATCTCTTTATGAAAAAAGATAGAAAAACATTATCTTACATACAAATGAGATTTATTGGCCTTTCAAAGGTCATTGAGTGCCACTTCATCATGCAATAAATCCTTATGTTCAACGATATATTTTTGTTAATTAATGCATAATGAGCTATGAGGATAATTTTTCTTTTATTAAATAAATTTTCCTCTCCATCTCCATATGTATCTTCCTCTCTATCTCTATCTCCTTATCCCTCTCTATCTCGCTCTTCCCCCCTCTATATATCTTTCTTTCTATCCCTACCTCTCCCTCTTTCTCACTCTATCCCTATTACAAACATAACATGAGCCTATTTGTAATGGATCCAAATTATCTTCTTGATTTATAATTTTTATTTTGGTCATGTTTGGATCCATGTAAGTAGATGCATAGTTTATTTGAAGTTATCATTTCTCCATTTATACTTTTGTTGGAAAGTATTATAATCCCCCCTAGAATCCACATTCACTAGGAAATGTGTATATAAAATATGTGAAAGATCTGGTCCATCTCCATCTTCATATCCATCTCTATCTTTATCTTCCTCTCTATGTATCCCCCCATCTCCAACTCCTTACCTCTCCTTGCATCTCTCTCTCTTCCCCTTCTATCTTTCTCACTATATATGTATCTTTTCTTTCTCTCTTTCTATCCCTACCCCTCTCTCCCTCCATCTCTTGTTTATATATCTTTCTCCCTCTCAATCACTCTCTTATCACACACACACACACACTCTCTCCATATTTGTCCATCACTATCCCTATCTCTATATCTCTCACTCACACACACACAATCCTTGTTTATTCCTCCCTATCTATATCTCTATCTCTCTATCTCTACTCTCTCCTTTCTCTTCCCATATCTCTCTCTTTACACACACACACACACACACATATATATATATATTCCTCTTTATCTCTCCCTCTATTGCCCCTATTTCTCTCTCCCTCTCTCTATGTCTATTTATCTATAACTACTTCTCTTTGTTCATCTATCTCTCAATCTATGTCTCCCTCTCCCCATATCTCTATATATTCTTATATCTCTATCTCTCTATCACTATATCTCACCATCTATATCTCTCTCCATCTCTCCCTCTCCCTCTTCCTCTAAATCTCTATCTCCCTCTCCCTCTTCCTTTATATATATCTCTCTCTTCATCTTTATCTCCCTCTTCTTTATATATTTATATCTCTTCATCACTATCTCCCTATCTCTCTCTATCTTTATTTCCCCATTTAGTTTTATCTTTATCTCTCTATCTACTTGTATCCCTCTTCCTCTCTTGATCTATCTTCATCTTTACCTTTGTCTTCCTCTCTCCCCTTTATCTCTAGAAATGTCTCCCTCTCTCTATCCATCCATCTCTCTCCCTCTCCCTCTTCCTAGGCCTCTATATCATAGATATCTATTTTCCTCTCTATCTCTATTCTATCTCATTTCCCCTCTCTCTTGCTCTTCCCCCCTCTATCTCTCCATCTTTATACCTCTCTCTCTCTCCCTCTCTCTTTGTCTCTCCCTATTGCAAACATAACATGAGCATATTGGTAATGGATTCTGATTATCTTCATGATTCAAAAAAATTTCAGTTGTGTTTGGATCCTTGTAAGTGGATGCATAGTTGATTTGAAGCTATCACTTCTCCATTGAGACCTTTGTTGCAAAAGCAACATCATATGCTAAATTTCCTACCAATTGAACTCATGTACTACACAAATGTATGAAAAAATAGACCAAAATTTTCCTTAATTCACCTTCCACACCTCTTCAGCGTACCCATTGCACAATAAGGTGCAAAATTTGCTAATTTATATTTTTATTTATATTATTAGTTTGAGTTAATTTAGAATTTTTTTTTATTCTTAAATATTTAATAGAGAAAATGGTATGCAACAATAAGATATATATCTTTTAATACATAGCCAATTTTTCAAATTTGTAATTTATTTAATGTATATTATTTTTTCATTTTGTTCATCATGAAATTGAGAGACATGTACGTTTCATAAAATTAAATATATAATAATCTATTTGAATGAATACAAGTAAATTTTAATATATTTGAGGTAAATACTTTGAGTAATATAGAAGACAACCTACAAAATTTAACTTTTTTAAATTAAAAATGGTGTAATTTTACTTGCTATTGTTGTTAATGCCAAGCAATAGACAATGGTTTGCTTCATAAAATTTTAATCATGCAAAAGAAGTGTTATTTTCTTTATAATTTTGGCTCTCTTTGAACAAAAATTTATAGTCTAATAATCTAGTGCACTTGCATTGCAATAAAAAACCATTCTTGATTTTCTCATGAATCTTTCAATCAAAAGAGCACACATAATAGTTAGATAGTTGGAGATTTGTAATTGAAATCCATAGAAAAAGCTGAAAAATAGAACAAGAATGTAATATTATATTATCTCTTTCATTTTTGTCAGACTTCAAGTTAAGGAACTATAAGAAAATCCTATCTTGCTCCATGTTTAATGTGCACGTATGTTTTGTAAGACTCTCCATTACTATGTAATTTCATATCAATCAAGCAAACAAAGTGTAGCATATATTATACATTAGAATCTCATAATCACCAATAAAATAAAGTGTGGTATATTGTACCTCATAATATCATATTCAATAAAGAAAGACATGATGCAATTTGAATTCTTCCTTGATGAATAGCATTTACCTCATAAACTACATCTCATCTCCATTCCCTACTCATATATATTAGAAATTATAATTTAATATTTGTGTGTTTACTCACTTACCCTAATATGAAACTCATCCTTAATATCCATTCCCATTAATATATCTTTAAGAAATTACATGTTTTGGAGGACAAACCCAATATCCATGTTCACATACAATAAATGTCAATAAATCTAATAACTTTTCAAATTAACAAGACTACATCCTTACTCTTATTTTCTCAATATTAAAAAAATATTTTGTATCCCTATAAAAGCATTTCAATTCTAAATATTTATAAAAAAATGTTTGTTAGAAAGTGAATCTTCTTGACCCATCATTTAATGAGGATGAATCATCCCACATGTTTGTTATGACACCTTTACACTTCCATGAAGAAGAATGTTATGAAATCAATCCTCCTTAAACAAAATTAAAAGACATAATTTCGATTGAATATTGTAATATACATTTTAGAAGTAGTCATCAAAAGGAATGTTATGGAATCAATCTCTCTTTGCATGCATTTATACTCCCTCCCTTTATAGGTAAACCAAACTTGCATGCATTTGTACCATCCTTTTATAATAAGTAAAACAAACTCGCATGCATTTAGACCCTCCTCCTCCGTAGATAAAGGACAAGAAGTCATTTTGACAATCAGAATAAAATCTTTATCCATCATGAACAAAACAGAAACAATCATTGACAAATTAAACGAAAGAACTAAAGGTTCAAGAATAGTTTTATCTCTGACAGGTGACGAACAAGTAGTTGCAGGGTATTGTAACACGCTTGTCTGTTAACATGCAGTTTATAGGCACGATGGTGGCTGGAACGGTCAACCTGGGAGTTGCATGGTGGTTGGTATATTTCATTCATATACAACATATGCCAGGAAACTCCTCTTCCTCAGGACAGCCCCTGAAAATGCCCAGGTGACCACGCATTTTTTTTTATGTTTTCAGTGATATGTGCCATCAGTGGCACTGGATGCAGGGTTGGCGTTCATGGTAGTAATAATGTTGTACTCTTTTTTTTTATGGAGGTCATCTACAAATTCTTTTTAGCTATCCGATACAAGAGCACAAGCCTTCTTGAACATAATGTTATAACTTTCATTGGGCATTGAGAATAAAGATGTATCATTGTGGGGCAATGATTAAACAGTGAGATTTAGATGAATGTCCTACAGCTAAGGGCATCCCTCTACTCTGAATCCCAATACCTTCCGCTTCATATAATTATTATTATTAGCAAACAAGGTGTAATGGGTATATCTAAGGTTAAGGTTTTTTCATAAAAGTTTAATCATGTGGGATATGTGTTCTTTTCTTTACAATTTTGGCTCTATTTGAATACAACTTAATAGTCTAACAATCCAATGCACTTGCATTGCAATAGAAAATAATTCTAGATTTTCTTATAAATCCTTCAATCAAAAGAACAAACATGCTTAATAATCTGACAATGTAATTTGATTATTCAATTATTTCAATTTTTAAAGTGCTTGTAAGTGTTCCTCTTTTTTCTTTCTTACATCAACAACTAGACTACCCTTCATCTATGCATATCTTTGGTATGTGAAAGTGGGGTAGATATGAATATATGCAAGACATTATACCATTGATACAAGAATGAATAATTCATTGGATACAATTTTGTTGATGTCAAGTATTCCTCTTTCAATTGTTTCATATCATTTTTAGGGGAAGCTAACATCAAGTGTCTCACACATGCTTTGGTTATTTATGCTCCCAAGCTAGTCCCATGTAATGTTTGAATTGTACCCCAACAAATAAGGGACTATCTAGTGGGTTGTTCTCACTGTTGTATAAAATCACTCAACCTTGTCCAAGTGCACCACTGACAAGAACTACTTAAATTTCAGTTGGGCATAACTTGCTTCTCAAAACACAAGAGAACATTTACATCAAGTTGTGTGTACTCTATATTTGAGTACAATGTTCACCTTGTTAGGAATATGATCATACAATGTAATATACAATATAATGAATGCAAAAATAAACTATAAAATAACACACAAAAAATATAAACATAGATAATATGTTGTTCACCCAATATGGGTACGTCCATGGAAAAACAACCAAACATTCCTTTATTATATCTAGCAAAATGAAGGGATACAACCTACAACACATCCATTGTAGCTCAAGGACCTCTTCACTCTATCACAATACAATACAATGTAGTGCAATACTTAGCCGTAATACAATGCCCTCATAAAAGGGGTTTGTCTTCTAGGGAAAGAAAATCCAACATAATCTTTACCATCAAATCTATAACCTAATGATAAATGATCCAAATTTACAATGAAAAAATATATAAAATGTGGCTTTTGAGATAGTTTCCCCAAACCCCCACCAATATATGTGGCCCTCAAATCCTTCACTAGAGAGATGGTCCCCCCAAACCCTATGAGGGGGTACCCTCCCTTGCACCTCCCACACTCAAATGGATTCGAGTACCAATAAGATTAGGCTCCATAAACATCAATCTACCACTTGGAGACTGATCACAACAACTCCAAGAAGATAATCAAGCCCTGCCAACAC
Organism: Sequoia sempervirens; assembly: GCA_007258455.2. Lineage (NCBI taxonomy): Eukaryota > Viridiplantae > Streptophyta > Pinopsida > Cupressales > Cupressaceae > Sequoia > Sequoia sempervirens. The sequence continues at coordinate 26,334 of VDFB02285134.1, read as the reverse complement.
CCCTTAGTTGCTTGACTTTACAACTTCCAATAAACACTCCTAATAATTTTAGAAAATATACATTTTGCAATGAAACCAAGTCATTTATTGTAAACAAATGCATCTAGGACAATTTTTTATTGTCATCATAACTAAGATAGGAGAACCTTTACATCAAGTTGTTTCTACTCTATATTTGAGTAAAATGATCCCCTTATGTTTTTTAATTTACATCTTTCAACACTCCCAATAATTTTAGCAAATATACATTATGTAATGAAACCAAGTCATTAATTGCAAGAAAATGTATCTAGATCTAAAATGTTTTTTTGTCAGATCATAACTTACAAAAGAATTATAATTTGATATTATAATCTCCTATTTGACCAATGTTATATTTGTATTTCTTATATTTGAAAGTAATATATGATGAGGTGAAAAATAGGAGGGATCCAAATGCATGAGCAAGAGGATGAACCACTAAGTTTTTCCACCAAAATTACCACAAAAAGATGTAATTATGGGAGCCAAAAGATGCAAATAACAATCAGAAATGCTACCTAACTATTATAGCAACTATGGGGGAAGTTTAATAATTCTGCGATGGGAGAGTTGGGCGGGAACAAAAGTGCTGGAGGGGATTCAAATTTTGCTGATGACAGAGGGGGTGAGTTTGACGATGAAGCGGATGATTCTGGTCGGGCGTTGATCTCTCTTCCTCCTTTGGTGCGGGCATTTGTGCCTTGGGAATTCCTTCTCTCAGGCTTCTTGGTTTGGTGTTCTCAGTGCACGATGACTGTTGTTTTTTCCTTGTTTGTGGCTGCTGTTTGGAGCTAGTTTGCTGTGGATAGTGCTGGAGCTTTACGGGGTGAGGAGGATGTTCCTCCCTTGGTGTCGTTTCCTTTAGGTGCTACCTTCTCTGCTGCCCGTGATGTGCGGATTCTTGGCTCTCCCTCTTGTAGGCAGTGCTTGGTGGGGTTTGGGAGCAGATTGCCCTACTTTTATCTTTTGTGGGTGTCGTCCATTTGGTGGGTTCTTGGGGGTGTCTCCTTTGAAGAAGTGTGGTTTAAGATTGGGCCAATCTTTGCTCCTACTCGGCGTAGCAGGAGGGCTTGGGGTCTCTTCATGTCGGCTTGGTCTTTTTCCCGCTTCCTCTTGGTTGCTCCTCATTCCTACCCGTGGTGTGTTTGGTGCCTACTTCCTAGGGGCTCTCTTTCTCAATTTGTTCTGGTTCATTCTTTTCCCCTCTTGGTGGTTTGGTGGTGTTTCCTGTTGGTAGTTTGTGAGGAGTTTTGGCCCCTCTCTGGCTCTGACCGGCGTGTTAGGGTTGCTTGGTGTGCTCTCTTGCTGGGTCTTCTCTTTACTTACTTGTTGTGCGGGATCCCTTGTTCTTCCTGGGGTTTGCTTGTTCCTGAGCACTCTAAGATTGAGTATCTGATTTTGTTTATGGTCATGCCATTGCATTTTGTGATTAAGTTTCTTCTCTCCCCGAAGCTCGAATTGTGTTCTATTCTTCTGGGAGTGGTTCTTGGATCCTTGGTGTTGTTCATTGTGTTTCCTATTGCGCATCTTTGGGTCACTCTAGCCCTTCCTATGGAGGTGGTCCTATCTTCTATTGAGGGGAAGATGGATGTGGCTGGTCGTGACTTCTCTCCTATTGAGGTGGAGCGGGATGCTTTTGAGTATGCCTTGAAGAAATGTTGGGGGGTTGATTATGCCCTGTTTTGTGGCAGCAAGAAAGCTGAGGCTGGCCTTTATGCTGCTTTCTTTTCCTCATCTTCTATTGAGGTGGAGATCTTGAAAAGAGAGCTGATCTTTTTGGAGTTCTATCTTAAGGATAAGGGGTGTTGTAGTCACCATGATATGGTTGAGCTTGGGACTCTCTCCTATAGAGGTGGAGAGATCAGATGGGCTTTGAAGGCAATAGTGGTTGCCCTACGTACTAGTAGTTACCCTTCCTATAATAGCAGAAAGTGTGGTTTATACGGCTCTGTAACTTTTGTTGATAGAGCTTTGTTCCAGATCTGTAGTGGGTTGTTGGTCCCGTTAAAACCAATGAGTTTTAGACTCTTGTAGTTTCCTAGTTCTTGCTTGGGCTGCCCACTGGCTTTTGGCTGGGTGTTGGCTTGTTGTCTTCCTGTGGTGTTGCTGGTTGTTTTTGTTCCTATCTTTCAGGCAGCTTGTTCTTCTTGGTGTGGGTTTTGGGTCCCCTTAAAACCTGAAGGTTTCGGGTCCTTCCAAAACCTATTGTAAATGGTTTCAGGTCCATTCAAAACTTGTTTTTCCTATTATCAAAAACTATGGGGGAAGTTTTTAAAGTATAAAAAGTTGTGTACCTAGTCAAAAAGTTTTTGTTTTTGAGCTACAAAGCACTCATTCACCTTCAATGGCAAATGGGTCCCTATTAGGGTTTTTGAAACTGAGATCAAGGTCCTGTTCCTTGATGTTTGGACTCTCAAATTCCCTATTATCAACTTCTGAAAGTCTGTATGCAATTTAGTAGCTTTGATTCCTTGATTTTGCACTTGGAAAATATTAAACAATTCCCCCTAGAATTCACATTCACTAGGAAATTTGTATACAAAATATGTGAAAGATTTAATCCATCTCCATCTTCATATCCATCTCTATCTTTATCTTCCTCTCTATGTATCTCCCCCATCTCTAACTCCTTACCTCTCCCTACATCTCTTTCTCTTCCCCCTCTATCTTTCCCACTACGTATATCTTTATCTTTCTCTCTTTCTATCCCTATCTCTCCCTTCATCTCTTATATATATCCCTCTCTATCTCTCTCATCACACACACAAACACTCCATATTTCTCCATCCCTATCTCTATCTCTATATCTCTCTCACACACACACATGTAATCCTTGTCCCTCCCTAGATCTCTATCTCTCCTCCCTTTCTCTATCTCCATCCCTCCCTCTATTACTTGTCTTTATCTCTACCTCTCCCCCTTTCTCTTCCCATATCTCTCTCTCTAAGTTATATTCCCCCCACACACACATATCTTCCTCTTTATCTCTCCCTCTATCACTCCTATTTCTCTCTCCCTCTCTCTATCTTTATTTGTATATAACTATTTTTTGTTTGCTTATCTCTCAATCTTCATCTCCCTCTCCCCATATCTCTATATCTTATATTATATTTATATCTCTATATCACTATATCTCACCATATATATCTCTCTCCATCTCCCTCTTCCTCTAAATCTCTATCTCGTCCTCCCTCTTCCTTTATATATATATCTTCATTTGTATCTCCCTACCTCTCTCTATATACTTGTCTCCCTCTTCCTAGACTTCTATACCTATATATATATATATATATATATATATATAATTTTATTTTTCTTTTCATCCTTATCTCCCTCTTCTTCTTCCTTTTATATATTTATGTCTCTTCATCACTATCTCCCTATCTCTCTCTATTGACTTGTATCCCTCGTCCTCTCTTGATCTATCTTCATCTTTACCTCTATCTTCCTCTCTTCCCTTCTATGTCTAGACATGTCTCCCTCTCTCTATCCATCCATATCTCTCCATCTCTCTCCCTCTCCCGCTTCCTAGACTTCTATACCTATATCTCCTTGCCTCTCTATCTCTATTCTATTTCCTTGTACCTCTCTCTCTCTCTTTCTCTTCCCCCTCTATCTCTCCCTCTTTCTATCCCTCTCTCTTTCCCTCTCTCCTTATTGCAAACATAACATGATCCTATTGGTAATGGATTTTGATTATTGTCATGATTTAGAGGGTTTTTTAGTTATGTTTGGATCCTTGTAAGTTGATGCATAGTTGATTTGAAGTTATCACTTCTCTATTGAGGCCTTCATTGCAAAAGCAACATCATTTGCTAAATTTCCTACCAATTGAACTCATGTACTACACAAATGTAAGCAAAAAATAGACCAAAATTCCCATTAATTGACTTTCCACACCTCTTCTACGTACCCATTACATAATAGTGTGTGATTGCTAGTTTATATTTTTATTTATATTATATTAGTTTGATTTAATTTAGATGTTTTTTATATTCTTAAATATTTAGTAGAGAAAATGGTATGCAATAATAAGATATATTTATTTTAATACACAGTCAGTTTTTTAAATTTGTAATTTATTTAATAGCATATTAGTTTTTTATTTTGTTCATCATGAAATTGAGAGACATGTAAATTTCATACAATTAAATATATAACAATCTATTTGAATGAATACAAGTAAATTTTCAATATATTTGAGGTAAATACTTTGAGTAATATAGAAGACGACCTACAATATTTAATTATTTTTTAATGAAATGATGTAATTTTACTTGCTATTATTGTCAATGCCAAGCAATAGACAATGGTTTGCTTTATAAAATTTTAATCATGTGAAAGAAGTGTTGTTTTCTTTATAATTTTGGCTCTCTTTGAACATAAATTTATAGTCTAATTATCTAGTGCACTTGCATTGCAATAAAAAAACAATTCTTGATTTGCTCATGAATATTTCAATCAAAATAACACGCATAATAGTTAGATAGTTGGAGAGTTGTAATTGAAATCCATAGAAAAATATGAAAAATAGAACAAGCATGTAATATTATATTATCTCTTTCATTTTTGTCAGACTTCCAATTTAGGAGTTATAAGAAAATGCCATCTTGCTCCATATTTATTATGCATGTATGTTCTATAAGACTCTCTGTTACTTTGTAATTTTATATCAATCAAGAAAAGAAAGTGTAGCATATTGTACATTAGAATCTCATATTCACCAATAAAATGAAGATGGTATATTATACCTCATAATCTCATGTTCACTAAATTCGCCAAAGAAAGACATGATGCAATTTGGATTCTTCCTTGACGAATATAATTTACGTTCTAAACTACATTTTGTCTCCATTCCCTACCCACGTCTACTAGAAATTATAATTTAATATTTATGTGTTTACTCGCCTACCCTAATTTGAAACTCATCCTTAATATCCATTCTCATCACTATATCTTTAAACAATTACATGTTTTGGAGGACAAACCCAATATCCATTCCCATACAATAGATGCCAATAAATCTAATAACTTCCAAATTAACAAGACTACATCCTTACTCTTATTTTCTCAATATTAAAAAATATTTGTGTCCCTATAAAAACGTTTCAATTCTAAATATTTATAAAAAATGTTTGTTAGAAAGTGAATGTTCTTGACCCATCATTTAGTGAGGCTGAATCATCCCGCATGTTTGTTATGACACCTTTACACTTCCATGAAGAATATTATGGAATCAATCTTCTTAAATATAATTAAAAGACATCATTTCGGTTGACTATTCTATTGTACATTTTAAAATCACCATCAGAAAGAGTTGAGTTTTCCTTTATTTTTACAGTGGGTATGGAACTGAACTGTTTTTAATAGAGTCAAATACTTCACAATCTCTCATTTGCATGCATTTATATTCCCTCCCTTTATAAATGCATTGATACCCTCCTCCTTTGTAGATAAAATTTTGATAATCAGAATAAAATCTTTATCCATCATGAGCAAAACAAAAACTATCATTGACAACATATTCCAGGAAAGTAGTTTATCTCTGACAACATATTCCAGGAAACTCTTCTTCCTCAGGACAGTCCCTGGAAATGCCCAGGTGACGACGGTTCTTTTATGCTTCAGCCATACGTGCCGTCGGCGGCGCTGCATGCAGGGTTCGTGTTCATGGTAGTATTGTTGTACTTTTTACAAAAGCGCGTCATTGTTGGGCAATGATAAGGGCATCAATGTTATGAATGCCAAGAAACTCTTCTTCCTCAGTACAGCCCCTAACAATGCATTTTTTGGTGTTTCAGTCATATGTGCCGTCAGCATGCAGGGTTGGCGCGCGTTCATGGCAGTAATGTTGGGCTGGACTTAAACATCACACACTAAGCTTTGACTGCTTCGGTGGATGTGGGCCCATTCCTCCCGCTTAACGTCCATTCCCATCCGTTTCCATTCAAAATATAATCGCCGTTCACGTTTGAATTTGAACAGTGTTCCCGCACGTTTGATCGCATGAAACAAAGAGGATGGCAAAGGGTACGCCAGTCTACCTCACCACTGAGGTATTTTCAGGCAGCAAACAGAAGACACGGTATCCTCACGATGCAGTCATTGTGACAGACGGGTTTTCATCACGATCAGTTTTATTTTCCAGCGTATTCCTCGCTTGTGCCAAAATGGGAGCTTTGGAACAGGGTATGGACATCCGTCAAAGCAGAACGGAAGGGAAATTATTGTTAGATACACGAACTCTGGTATACGTGTATACAAAATGTGCAAGCATATACAAGGCATATGAACTGTTTGACCGGATGCCTCAAAAAATCTGGTTTCATGTTATGCAATGGTTGCAGGTTATAAACAATGTGCATTTGTTGTAAAGGATTTGGAAACTTTCGACCAAATGTGATAGTCTGGGGTAAACCCAGACTCCGCAACCTTTGCCAGAATCCTCCCAACCAATGTGAAAATGGGAGCTTTGTAACAGGGTATGCACATCCATGTCAGGATAAATGGCAGAGGAGTTTTGTCAGATGTAGCTGCAACTGCCCTGATAGACATGTATGCAAAATATGTAAGCTTAGACAAGGCACGCGAACTGTTTGACAGAATGGCTCCAAGATTTGTTTGACAGAATGCCATGATTGCAGGATATGCAAAAAGTGGAAGCATAGACAAGGAATGTGATCTGTTTGACAGAATGCCTCAAAGAATATGGTAGTATTTGATAGTATTTGATATAAAGTGTATACAAATATGGTAGAAATATGGTAGTATTAATAATATATACAAATTTGAGTTTCACAGTATTTAATATAACAAATATAACAGAAAAATTACCATTAGAAAATGTGAATGTGTATAAAACTTTACATATTCATGCAAGCAATTGTTTTCAATTGTTCATTAAAAAATCTGTAGTAGTATTTGGTATCAAATTACAAACTTTTTGAAATTATTTGAAAAATGCAGTATTATGTTTTCTTCTACTCATATTAATAAATGTTTTGAGAAACAAAAAATGGACTTTTGAAGATTTAAAAGCATAGTTTCTACAAATATTTACTATTCCTTGAAACAAAAAATGGACTTTTGAAGATTTAAAAGCATAGTTTCTACAAATATTTACTATTCCTTTAATTAATAATATTTTTATTTATTTTCTCTATAAGTAGGTCATTTGTGCCCAAACATAAGGCTTATTTCTTCCTCAAATAAAATTACTTTTTTTTTTTTAATCTCATACTACAACATAAGGATGTCTTTGCTTCATATAAATTCAACCATTATTATAAAGAAGCAAAGCAAGCTATCCATATTCTAGCCAATATGAGAATCGACAAAATTGAAAATATTATGGTCTATGACTCATCTTTGAAGATAAAATATCAAGATTTAAAAATATCATTTTCATAATGATCACATAGTTTGATTTCATGTATTCTTATGTTGAGAGGGATAACAACAGATGCCTCAAACAAAATCCGGTCTCATGGAATGCTATGATTGCAGGATATGCACAATGTGAGTTTGTTGAAAAGGATTTAGAAACTTTCGACCAAATGTGATTGGCTGGGGTAAACCCAGACTCCGCAACCTTTGCCAATATTATGTTGGAACAATAATAATATTTTTTCAATTCAATCCTTTCCTTTCCAACATAATATTCTTGTAAAAATATATTATTGTTCCAATATTTGTGGATATTTTAAGACTACATTTTTTTTTTACTAGAGCATACATCTTGGTGCTTCTTACTTTTAAAAGCTCACTTCCCCAATGTTTGCCAAGATCTTTGAAGGATTGATCTTAAAATTTCATATTTTTAAAGATGAAGGTGCATTTGGGGTTTAGATGATTTTCCATGATTTGTAAAGTCAATGAAAAGTGACCTAAACCCAAACATATGATTATTATACATTTTATGGAATCATTATACTCAAGCCATTTTAGAAAGATTAAAAATATATCTAATATCTTTACTATTTTTTCTTAAACCTAGCCTTTTGTGTGTTCATGTGAGTGTTCCATTCCTAGGTGTTAAATCTAAGAGTGTATTCATCTAGATAAAGGGACTAAAATTAATTTGTAACTAAGTGGCCCTTCTTATACCTTCCTATTTGTCATTTGAGGTCAATATTGTAGTAAAATATTTGATAACCATATATAATTAATTTATGATGGGTTTTATGATGTAATAAATTATCTTCCATAGTTTTTGATAAAGGAAAAAATGGGTTTTACAAGGACCTAAAACCACAAAATTACAAAAACAAAAGATAAAGCATTAAAGAGTCCAAAACAAAAAGGCTGCAAAATGAAACGAACCAAGAAAACACAGCAGCCCCCAACCTAAGGCTGGAAAGGGCCACCAAAAAACCCAACCAAAAAACCAACAAAAGAAACAACCCTTAGCTAACCCAAGGAGTTAAGAGCATCTGCAGCCTCAGCTTCGAGGTTGTTCATGTCCTACTTACCGGCGCCTTCCTCTTCAAATTAGCTCTCGTCCTTTTCAAAATTCTAGTGTCCTTAGTCCTTTGCTTTTATCCTTATCAGCTTCCATGTCCACGATGACAGATCCCTGATGTGAACTTTCCAATTTCTCAGTCATAGCATTGATGATTATGGCATTATGTTTCGCCAATCTATGATTATGCTCCATAATAGTTTTCATGGTGTTTTTCATTTTACCAATATCATCTTCTGTGATTTTAACCTTCCCTTCATTATCCTCCACCTCAATCCTCATTTTGTCCTTATTCCTCCCACTCTCCATAGTATTAAGGGAGCAAACTTTAACTTCCAAATCCTCTAGCTTATTGTTGAGGGCCCTATTTATGAGGTTAAGGTCCTTAATTTCATGGAAGACCCACTTCATAATTCTGAAGTAATCAACGACACCATTTCTAGTGATGGCCAAAATGTCCCCAAGAAACTCATGGTCCAGCTTAAAATAATGATCTTCAGGGTTAAGGTCTCTAGGGAATGTAGGTTTGTTTTCTTTGTCTGTGGCAAGATAGGACGAGAAAGAATCCTTGTTGGCATCAGGGGCCTCAAAATTATCCTTCGAGGTATCCTTAGAGAAAGCAATCAATTTTTTGACAGGGGAACCCTTTTGTAAAGACTTCTCTTTCAAAACAAAGCTACTGGATTTTTTGACAGAGCTGGCTTTCTTAAGCGAGGGCTTACACTGCAGGGTTTTCTTTCCAAATATGTTAAAGGGGAAGGAGTATTTTCTTCAATCTGCTTAGTGTTAGGCTCATTTTTATCCTCTGACTCACTACTTTCTGTGTCATCATCTTTAGAGGTTGAATCTGAAACATGGTTGGATAAGGCCGACATATTTTGAAAGTGTTCATAAATAAGCCTAATAAGGCCAGTATGCAAAATTGGGTACTTCTTAAGACTCTTCTTATGGTCTTCCAAGCTATTACTCATGGAACAATACAGATAGTGAGGAAATGAAACCCTTACCTTGTGATGGAAGTGGTTAAGAAGGGCATAGTGGTAGTTGTAGACCCTGGTGAATCTATTGTCCAGGGTGATATATTCCATGATGATTCTGGGCATTTTTCTCCATAGAGACTAAATCGAATTAGATTAAAAGTAGTTGTTGGAAACTTTTATCAGCTTAGTCTTCTCCTTATCTTTCCTAGGTAATCTAATGACCACCTCATCAGAAAACTTTCTATCATGAAAGAATATCATTCCCTCTGTAGACATGCCAATGACCTCCCCAATGAGGTTGTGATCCACCTTAACCTTCTTTTCGAAAAGAATTATTTCTTTGTCCATCCAATTTTTCTCAAAGTACTCAATGGCCTTTTGATCAGGCCCATGAAGCTTTTCAATGAAAGGGAGCAACCTGCCATGTTCAACATGTCTCCAGACCTTCAAGTTCCTCTTATGCATTTCATAGCTCTTCGGCTCCACCCTTTTCCTGTCTCCTCCCATTGTCACAAGCACCTTCCTAAAATTTCTACTAGAGCAAGAGTCCTGAAATAAAATGTTGTAGCCGAACCAAAGAACCCACAAAACGTGCTACTTCTTTTAGCCAGTTAAGGTAATAAATGTGGTCCCATCAAATCTAATGATGTTGATGTACTTGACTCTAATCTGCTTCATCCTCAAAAAAAATTGTTGCTTTCCCATGCATGATATCATAATCAATTAAGGCCCTTACGTCAGCACCCAGACTGTTGAGATTCTGCTACTTGACCAACCCCTTCTGATTAACCCCTTCATTAGCAAAAAAATCTGCCACGCTGTTGGCTTCCCTAAAAGCATGAGATAATTTAACTTTATCAAGTTTTTCTAAAAGGGATTTACGTCTTCGATCCAACTCTTGATAGTCCATGAGGGAGGGGACTTTCCTAGGAGACAATCAATAATATTTTTTGAGTCTCCTTCAAGCCATAAAGTTTTAAAATTTAGATTATGCGCTAAGTTAATCACTTGAAAGGCTCTAATAGCTTCAACCGCGTGGTTAGTTTGAGATCCAAGGGAGATATCCACCGCCGCTAAAAAATTTCCATTTGAGTCTCTAATAACACCTCCACTTCCAACTAGCCCCGGGTTTCCCTTAGCCACACCATCAAAGTTGGCTTTAATCCAACCATTCGGTGGGAAACTCCAGCACACCCCTTCCTGGTCTTTTTTAGCAGGTTTAGAAGCCCAAGGAACAACATTTTTAATCTTCCACTCCTTAGCTATCTTTAAGTCATATGGAGAGCACACCACAACCTCCATTTTATGAACTCTTGTTGAGGAGTGATATTAAAGTTTTCCATCATTAACCTGAGGATTTTTTCAAACACATTGTTCTTTGAAGTTTCCTTGTCCCTAAAGAGTTTGTTATTTCATTCCTTCCAAACACCCCAGGCTATATAGGGGAAAGTGAAATCCCATAATCTTCGAATAGAAGGATTCAAAGAAGGAGCTTTCCATTGATAGAAGAAGTCTTCAATAGAATAAGGAAACACCCATGAAATGTTCCAGAGAGTCAAAAATTTACCCCATATAGCAGCTACAAATGGATAGTGGAGAAACAAGTGATTTGTAGACTCCGACTCATTCTTACAAGCATAACACCTATTAGGTATATGGAAACCACACTTGCAAAGATTTTCAACTGTAAGCACTTTATTTGAAGAAGGATCCAAAAAAAATATTGACTTTAGGGGTCAGATGTTTTATCCAAGCTCTAGTCCATAAGGGAGAGGGGGCTTGAGAAAGGGACAACAGAGAGACAATCGAAGAAATACAGTAGTTTCCCAAGGGATTCTCAATCCAAACTAAAAGGTCATCCTATTGATTTGAATCCATCCTAATAGCCATCAGAGATGAGTGAATCAGGGTGAGCTCTAGGCTAAGCTGGCACAAGTCCACCCAACCCCCATCATGTCAATAGTCCTTTACTTGAGTACCAAAATTCATTTTGCAAGTGCCAACCCATCTGTTAAACCTTTCATTGTTAATTAGGGGCTCCTTTAGTAGCCATCTATCCTCCCAGAACCTGGCTTGATTTCCACTTCTTATATTCCACCCAACACCTAAGTCCAAAATATTTCTCCCTTTAATCATATCATTCCAACAAGAAAATCCACGGGGCAATGAGGGAGAATCCAATAGGGCCTTAAGGGATCCACAATTATCCATGTATTTACTTTTTAGAATATCTTTCCATTCCCTATAAGATGAAAAAGACCTCCAAATTTTCTTAGCAAGAAGCATCTTATTCATCATTCTGATCTTTCTTAGACCCAATCCTCCCATCTTTTTCGACCTACAGACAAGATCCCATCCATTAAGAGGCATTCTCTTTCTTTCTTCCACCCCCGACCAAAGAAATATTTTTTGAATTTTTTCAATAACATCTACAAATTTGGTAGGAATTTTCAAAAGACTTAAGGCGTAAATCATAAGATTCTAAAGAGAAGCTTTGAGGAGCTGGATTTTTCTTGCTTGACTAAGAAGAGCTCCTTTCCATCCAGCAATATTTTTACTTAGCCTATCAACCAATGAACTCCAAAAGGAGTCAGGAGGTTTAGGGCCTAAGGGCAAGCCAAGATAAACAGAAGGTAAAGAATCCACTCTACATCCAAGGATTCTAGCTAACCTGACCTGTCTATGATTAGGGGTATTAAAAAAGAAAAGAGAACTTTTCTATCTATTGACCATCTAACCAGAAGCCCTCTCATACTCGTCTAAAATTATTTTTAGATTCTTAGCTTCAGTCATAGTAGATCTCCCCATCAGCATGGTATCATCAACAAATTATTGATGTGAGCAAATTAGATTACTAGAAGAGGTACTTAGTCCCACCAGAGATCCCTGATCAATCAGTCTTTTTAGATTACGCCCAAGACATTCAGCCATAATAGTGAACAAGATGGGGGAGAGAGGATCACCCTATCTTAAGCCTCTCGTATTCTAGAAAAAATGTGAAGGGGATCCATTCACCAAGATCGAAATAGAAATTGTTGAAACAAGTTGATCCACCATCTAAAAGATTCTATTGTTGAATCCAAAAGCCCTCATGATTTTGAATAAGAATTTCCAATCCACATGGTCATAGGATTTTGAAATATCCAGCTTAAGGAGAAAACCTTTTGTTTTGGATTCCACAAGGGAGTGGATATTCTTGTGGATAGTAACAATGGAATTGAGGATCTGCCTTCTAGGAACAAAACCATTTTGTTGGGGGGAGATCAATGAAGGCAGAATTTTGAGAAGCCTAGACGTCAACACCTTTGAGATGATTTTGTAGAAAGAGTTACAGAGGCTTATAGGCCTGAAGGCTTCGAACTCCACTGCTTCAGGTTTCTTGGGAATAAGGACTAAAAAGGTAGCATTTAGTTCCTTTAGGAGACTTCTTGATCCAAAGAACTCTTTGATAGAATTCGCAACATCCTCTTCAACAATCTCCCAGAACCACAAAAAGAAGAACATGGGGAACCCATCGGGGCCAGGGGCCGTGTTCCTTTCAAAGGAAAACACTTTTATTTTTAATTTCTTCCTTAGAAGTCCTGAATAGCAGCAAGCTTAGTATTATCTTCCTCAACAATTTTAGGGATGGCCTCTAGAAGGTAATCTTGCTCAACATGGTTAGTTCCTCCGCTCATAGAGAGGAGATTACTAAAGAAAAGGACAACTTGTCTTCTAATGTCATCCTCCTCCTCAAACCAATTGCCATTAACTACAATGTGAGATTTTTTTGGCAGCCCTATGTTTTGACGTAGACAAATAAAAACATCTAGTGTTTTTATCTCCAGTGGAAAGCCACATAGCTCTAGATCTTTGTCTCCAAAAATCCTCCTCTTTGGCTATAATATCATGCATTTTTTAACACCAACAGCTCGTTTTCTTTTTCCTTGTTATCATCAATATATCCTTCCCTCTATATTTTAACCTGAATCTCCACCAACTCCATTTGAAACTTGGATTTGATTCAAAAAATGTTCCCAAAGGTCTTTTTATTCCATCTTCTTATTTTACATTTAACTTCCCTCAATTTCTTATCCACTCTAAACATGGCAATCCTAGGGACATCAATATTCCACCACTTCCTTATTTTCTCAAATAATTGAGGATGGGAAAGCCACATTCTTTTGAATCTGAAGGAAAAATTCATCTTCCCCTTAATTGGACCCACCACAAAACTTATAGGAAAGTGATTAGAGCCCACCATAGAAAGAGCTTTTAAAGAGTAATAATGGTTTAAAAATCATTGATCAGAAATTAACGTTCTATCTAATCTAACTTGGATCAAGTACTTACCAGTTCTTCGATTCGACCAAGTATAGGTAGCTCCCTGCAGATCCAAATCAATCAGTGCCTGGTTATTAATGAAATCCAAGAGATCCATTCTACTTTCCATATTAACCTAGGAACCTCTAAACTTCTCATCATCCTGAAGAGGTGTATTACAATCTCCCATAACGACCCATGAATCATTATTAAAGATCCTACAAAAGGCATTAAGCTCCTTCCAAAATGAATTTCTTGCTCCTTTCCCATTAGGGGCATAGATGTTGGATTGAATCCAGCTAAAATTATCTCTGATATGGGTAAATCTAGTAGCCACATGATTAGTCCTCTCCAGCAATGGTTCCACTTTAATGAGGTTCTAGTTCCAGAAAGTGACAATTCCTCCTGAGGAACCTTCTAAGTTGTTTCCATGGACACCACAAAATTGAAACATCTTAATCTTTTCCACCTTCTCCTTAGACATTTTAGATTCTTAGACAAGTAAAATATCAGGTCTATGGTACCTAACAAAATTGTGCAGCACATCCTTCTTATGGAGGCTATTCAACCCCCTAATGTTCCATTATCCGAGTAATGACCATCCCATCCACAAATGGATTTCTCCGTTCGCTATCCGAGTGCTGCACTGCCAGGATTCTTGATTCTTAGTCATGCGCAGCGTAGCGAACCGGGCGACGTCAGGTCAACAATAGTTCTTCATTCTTCATTCGCTTCATTCGTAGAGTGAGGAGGCCGAGGGAATGGGTTGATCGGATCGATGCATTCGATATGGTGCTCTCTCCCGACGGCCTACTATATTAGTTAGATAGCTGAGGTAGGAGGGGGAGGGTCCGAAGGTGGCATGCTCCGGTTTGGTCAAAGCAGAGGGTCGTGGCATGCTTCGGTCTGATCGAAGGAGAGGTCTATATAGATCTCGGTCTCGGGGGCATGCTTCTACCAAAAGCGGACTTGAGGCCCTCCTTTCCCCTACCGCTTGACCTGAATCGAGAAAGTTCAACCCGGCTATTATTACAAACAATAGCTCAAGTCTCCCCTATAGATAGTAGGGCCCACCCACCGGAGCACTTAACATCCAGGCCGGATTGGGCGGTTCTTCTCGCCGAATCGAGCTCATTCTAGTTGGCAAGAACTCTATTCGTTTCTGTCGACCAACTTTTCTACCCCCAACCCACCCGAGCAGTCCCGATCTTCATCTCCCTCCCACCCAGGGATCGGGCTAGACGCGACCGGACCATTATGCCATTGGCGCTTCCGAGCAGGATTAGCTTCATGCCAGTGTAGTGGATGGGAGAGGCTCTCTCGACGCCATTGGATATCAGCGGAGCGAGCGGGAACGCTTCTCAGCAGGTGCGAGTCGGGCAAGTGGAACAACTATTTTAAGCCGAGTCGGGTCTTTAGTGCTTGGGACAACTCATAACTCTCCCTGATTCGCGTGGGCCGCTATTCCATCCTTTTCGCCGATCCATCAGTGACAAAGGGAGTCGGATAGAAAATTCTTTGGTTGTTCCGTCAGTCACACGTTCCCCCTCTACTCGCCGCCGAGGCCTCCATTTCCGGTCCTCCAACCCGCCGCACTCTTTCTACCGAGCGCCCTGCGGAGGGAAGAATAACGGAACACCGGTGCTCCGGTTCGAACAGATACCTGGGAAAGCTGGAGATCGGCCCCTTTAGAATAGTAGGGGGCCATAGAATAGTAGGGGTTGGGAGGGGTTCCGAATTTGATCGATTCCGCCCTTCGATAGATAGATAGATATATAGGGCCCTCCCGCCCCCACATTCTATTCCCAGTCGTCGGTGAAGCGGGATCGAATAAGGCCCGGGGGGCCCAGCCTCCTCCCTTCGAATGCAACACCCGGAGATAAATCCGGGGGGATCATCGGGCAACCAAACCTGGTGGCGCCCATCATTCAGCAGCAGTCCGCTCGAAGCAAACTAGAGAAAGAGGGCCGGATTGCCCCACCCTATATCTGCAGTGAAGCCGGGAATAATAAGAATGATAGGAAAGGGCGGGAGTTCTAGAGAGAGTATATCGTGTGAGGCGGAACGGCGATAGGTAGAAACTCTCGAGGGAGCCGGTGCATTTCCCTGCCCACTCCCCTCCCTCCGTCCGATTCTTAAGGGAATGTCTTCGGGGTGGGGCCCAGGAGGATATACTGGTTGGCGAACAAACAACTGATCTTTTCTGGTTCCGAACAGTTCTTTCTTTCAGTGGCTCCGGGTTGGCTCAGCTCGGTCAGCTTCTCTCTGTAGTTCGTGCTTCTGTCCCTGATCTTTCTCAGCTCGATCAGCTGATTAGCCGGATGGATCATTCGGATGGGTAGGTCGATGAACAATAATAGTGCCAGAGGGGCCTTGGGTTAATCCGTACATGAGATGGGTAGGTGGGGTCAATCAATCGAGAGGTTGCCTCTCTTTGTTAGCCCGGTCAGCTGCGGTTAGGTTAGCTGGGTGAGGCTAGCCCTCTGGGCCCTTCGATAGTCTGGTTCTATCTCTCTCTCTCTCGGCTCATTAGCTCGGCCCGATGAACTCTGGGAAGGTTCGGCTAGCTCGGGTGGGTCCATTCTTCCCATTCACGGATTCGGGCCTCTTCGAGTACATGTCTCTCTCTCCCGGTCAGCTCGGCTGATTAGCTTATCCAGTGTCTCTGGAGAGATCTAACCCTTCGGTCGTTAATCCTTTTAATCCTATTGCAACTACCATAGTTCCCACCCAACCCTGGGACTATAAGGTTCCCGGGTGGGAGGAGAAGTTAGGTTCCTTCCTTCCCTCAGCCCGGGCCATTCCCCGCCTCGTTCTGTCTGTCTCTCCGTCTTCGCCTCTCGGCAGATGGCAAGATCCTGTAGGAGCTGCCACTCTACAAAAATTCCTTGGTTTCTCTGAGTAGCTCCACAATCTTCCTTAGCTCTAGCTCTGGTAGAGACTCCAATTGGGGTATTCTATTGTTTATTTTTCTTCTTTTCTTTGGACAAAGAGTTGGCATCATCTCTATTCATATCTTCTTGGCTTTCCAACTCTCTCCCTAATTCCCAATCCTTATCAGACATCCTCCTTTGATCCAAGGGAAGGGTTTCCATCAGTCTGTTATTATACTGGGTTGAATTTTCACTAGAGAACTCTTGAGTCAGGCTCAAGTTCTCATAGGTATCTTTGATATAATTCAGATTTATAACATTTCTGAGAAACTGGAAAGTATCTATGCTAGAGGGGAGACCACCTCTAGGAGCGAGAGGAATACCAATATCCAATGTCAATCCCTGAATAGGAATATCATCCAAACCTGGGCCCCCATCCACCTTACCTTCTTAATCCAAATTTAGTAGTCCATTTTCAATGCCTTCCAAATCACACTCTCCATCCTCTTTCATTCCAAATATGTTCTCTAAATCAATTTGTTGAGGTTCCAAAAAACCCAAATCCTCCTTGAAACACTCCACTTTGTTGAACTCAGGGGCATTCACCCAAGCTTCAACCATCATACACCCTGACTCATCGATATAGGAATTTTATTTACTCTCTTTACCCTCCCCCTCAGGCTTCTTTCTCCAAACAGGCTCTATAATAGGTAGAGGTTTCTCTTTCTCCTTGCTGGCATTTAGTGGGCATTTCTTAGCCCAATGCCTTGTTTTTCTACACTTAAAGCAAGAAAAAGGTATCAATTCAAACTCTATTTCTTGCATCCAAATCCCCAACTTCAATTGGATATGAATAGAAGAAGGGAGGTCAGCATTCTGGGACACTCCCACATAGATTCTTGCAAACACAAGCCTTTTTCCAGCCACTGTCATGGAATCTATAGAAAAAAACCTCCCCAAAAGAGTTAGCAATGCCATTGAAGACATCTTCATTCCAATAATCCAAAGGAAGACCTGGAAGTCTAGCCCAGATAGGAACATTCTCAAAAATGGAGTTAGAAATGGTCAAACTTGGGTCCAATGAAGGACTATTCAACCATCCAGACTAACATCAAAATAAACACACAACACAAATATCTCATAAATAACAATGAATTATTATTTATTTAAGCTTACATGATTACCACTATGATTACAACTTCTCACTTCTTTGTAATGGACTCTCTTACATGTTAGGTCATAGCCATTTTATTAAACTTACTACATATGACAATTCAAACATAGATTGCACTAAAATATAACCTCATAATCACATACTAGTATATTGCATTAGTATTTCCCTTTACATTGCACTCCACTTCATAGTCCTTGTTCTCTATTCACAATCTTTATTTGAGACCACATAGTATCACTTTGATTATGTTCTACCTCTCAACTTCTTCCCTTACCTCTTCATGTACCTTTACTGATCCAGAATTCAACATATATAACATCCATAGAGTTTTCTAACGATCTATGTTGGACGTGCAAGATGGAATAAATTCCAATACCACATGTAACATGTGATTAGTTATAAATAAAAAAATTATAAATTTAAGTGGTTAAATGGTGGATAAACATCCTCATGGTGCTCAACACTCATTGCCAATGGTTCAATAAATCCTTAAAAAAATTCTTGTGTTGGTGTGCAAACTCTAAATAACTTGCCACACATGAAAACAATCCTAATTGTTCACAACTATCCCCTTGGTAAACACTTTTGTACCAATTTACATTTTTTCTCTAATGTAATTGTTGTTATACATTAACATGAAACTCAAAAATAACAAATCAAACTAATCCCAAAACTTTGAAAGCCTATTTCAAGTTATGATGAAATATAATAATTTTCTTCATCACAAACTACTATCCACAAACTAATAGAGAAACAAATAACTAAACTAAACCACTTTTTTAGAATGGTGCAAGATTACCATACTACCTAGGGATGTCTTACATCATACACTTGGAGTTGACAAAAAATGAGCCTTATTTCCCAATACAAGCTACCCCTACCTAGGAATCCCAACTTGCTACTTCATCTTCAGGTATACCTCAAGAAATCCACCTTATGTACTAAATTTTGTATTAGTATTTGACACTCAATTATGTCAATCATCTTCTATATTATTTTTGTTTTTCATATATTTCATCACAGTCTTCTCTATCCCTAAAATTTGTTAGCCTCCTTTTTGGTCAAGCACATACTCTTATATTACATTATTTACTATTGCATGTTCCTCAATAAAACTCCTTATCCTATGATTTTTCTACTTTGTCCTTTGGTTGAGACTTCTATCCTCACATTCCCTTATCTAAGGTACTTTTTCATTTGCAATTTTTTTTGGCAATCCAACTATTGGAAGGAGTTGTTGTTGCACCAAAAGATTGACCTATTAATGCCTAATACAACCACCATATTTATACAAGGTCTACAAGAGGCAATTAAGCCATGTCATGAACCTAAGCACTGCACTGCACAATAGAAGGAGACCAAGAGTGAATTCTTACAATAATCCCCCAACACAAGTGATGGATTCAAACCTGTGACCTCGGCTTTGATACCAATTGTTCAAAGCAATTGTTGTTGGACCAAAAGATCAACCTATTAATGCTTGATACAACTGCCATATTTATACAAGATCCACATGAGGTGGTTAAGCCATGTCACAAACCTGAGCATTGCACTGCATAGCACAATGAGACCAAGCATGAATTCTTGCAACACCAAAAATACCGCATATACTTGGAACCAATGCATATCATTCCTATCTAACACACACCATTGCATTTCTCTAAAATTATCCCTCACTTACCCTTAGGGGCATCAACTCATATCTTTAGACATCTTTCTGTATGGTGTATGTGTTATCCCTCTCATCATACACCTACATCATACATGAAACACATCCATAAATTTAATGTTACATATCACCTCATCAAAATATACTCCTATGTCAAGCCTCAACAAACACTTTTCTTTTATAGTATCTTATCTCACCACTGCAACCATCCAATATTACATGGGTGTGACTACTTCATCCACCTTAGCCCAAAATTTTCTACCATTTCTATAGA
The DNA here is from genome assembly GCA_007258455.2 of Sequoia sempervirens. Classification (NCBI taxonomy): domain Eukaryota; kingdom Viridiplantae; phylum Streptophyta; class Pinopsida; order Cupressales; family Cupressaceae; genus Sequoia; species Sequoia sempervirens. The sequence goes on along the minus strand of VDFB02285134.1, from coordinate 6,580 downwards.
CACCATTATATCAATACTCACTACTCATTAAAAATTCTATACTCACAATCTCCATCCTAAACCACATAGTCTCACTCTTCTTCCATTATACCTATTTTGTTCTTCGTTTGCCTCTTTTCTTACCTTCATGCAAACCAAAACATATTATTATATATATAGCATAAAAAATCTAATTTGATCAATAAATTAGCCACAACATAGCACAAAGACTGATACCAAATTTAACTTTTAAAAACCAAAAATAATATTCTTACAAATACAAAGGGTTAAGTAATGGAGAAGACTTTGTGTGGTGTTTTACACTTCTCCTCAAGGGTTCAATAAATTCTTATCTCTTATTAGTCCAAACTTTAAATCACTTTCCATGCATGGAAATAATCCCAACTATACATGTATTTGTCCACCCTATAGATGCTCTCAAACTAGTTTTCTTTCTTCTCATTAAATTCTTCTCAAATTTTAATGACACTAAAAATAATAACTTAAACTATTCCCAAAACTATAAGTCAATTTTAATCTCTAACATGAAATGTGGTAGCTTTCTTCTTCATATACTACTAACTACAACTAGTTCAAACAAACAAACAATTGAACTCAACTAAAAAAACCTATTTTTTCATAATGATTCAAGATTACCACATTACCTAGGAATGTTCTTGCATTACTTTTATTAGGGGCATTGAGGCCCATAAAGTTCCAAGTTAATATTGGCATTGCAGTGGTTGGGGTGCTTTCCCCTACTTTGATATTTTTTTATCAAAATTCAATGTAGATTGAAAACTAGATTTGATCTCTTCAATTGTGGCTTCTTGAACTATCTTACAACCCATTCTTATTTTGGGGTTGTAGTTAACTTTGGATTTTTGTGTCTCCTATTATGGTATTGATAAAAAAAATCCATTGAGACCAATATTTTGGCTTTCTCATCTTGTACCTTTAGGTCTTCTTCATATTCTTTTAAGCCATTGGACTTTATTCTAATCATCCTTTTTTTAGTTCAAGAGGAGTTTCCTTAATCTTTCCACCAAAATAGGACAGCAAGTCATCTTAGTGGAAATTGATCGCTAATTTTTTTAGGGTAGTTATATCTCCTCATTTCCTTTAATATTTTATGTTGGTAATTTTTTTTAAGGATTCCTTAGGCTCAACTAATAATTTTCTAACCAATTTCATAATAATTTATGGTATAGTCTATTTATATTTTTTTGTAATAGAATTTTAATTTATAATGCCTACAAAATATTGGATTAACCTCAATTTATATCAACTAATTCTAGTTCCCTATATTAGATTCTAGTATAATTACATTTGATGAGAGATTGGACAAATATCTTCTTATACATACCCTAGTATAAACCCTAGAATCTCCCTACATAATTAATTCATCTAAGATTTCAAAAAATTTAAATGAGCTATCAATCTACTCCAAGATTGTGTGGTACCACTATTCTTCAAGAAGATAGTAAATTCTAACACCTCCACTGCTATCATTTAAGGATCAAGAGTTCTATTAACTAAAACTTGATTTAAAATTGAGGACATTTAACTAAGTGATAGTCTATGGTGTAGCTTTTTAACTTGAAGCACATGAAAGTGGCATACATATTTTAAATTTTGAATTGATGTAAAATAATTAAAGGTAGAATTTTAACATTTTTTGTGTTTTATTAAATTTTAAATAAAAAATATCAGGTTTTTTTTTAAAACTTGACACTTTTCATTAATTATTTAAAATGTTCAAAAAATGATATCATCTCAAGAAATGTTCTCTCCTTTAGGGCATCATATATGTTTTAATTTATTTTTAAAAATAGTATATGTTTAGATAAAAGGTGAGAGATCATTGATAACAAATGCATTAATAAAAGTGAAACTAGGAATATATTGTATAGTGGTTAGATGGCCAAGTTTGAGAAAGAGAGGGTGAATTAATGAAGAAGTTGAAGCATTGGTATTTATTTGAGGAGACATCTATTTCAAAGTGGACGTGGAGGAAGAAGTAGTAGGGGATCAAGGATGAGGATGCCAAAATAGGAACCCAAGTTTCCTAAAAACCTCTAAGATCCTATTTGACAAAGACTCCCCATGATAGCCACCATGAGAGTGTAAGGCAAGCATGAAAAATACTAGAAAACCGATAGTCAAACTAGTCCACATAGTATTGAAAACAAAAGAAACCACATTAGAATTATTTAGAATTTTATGAGAGAAAAAATCCCCTAGTTTGAGGCTCACCCATTATATCATCATAGGCAATGACAACTTGACTATAGATAGTCAATGGTAGTAGAAAATCTTGAATGTGCCCATTATAAGCAATTGTATTTGGTAATTCTATATTCTACACCAAGTCCATGTAGTTAGAGAGGAAATTAGAGGTGATACAAAATTAGCTAAGTATCTTAGTTCCACCTTGAAGATTATCACCTAAAATAGCTTTGAAAACCCTTTCCAACATGGGGCTAGTCTATAGAGAAAATGTATGCTAGTAAGGTGGAGTCAATTAGACCTAGAATCAATAGCTATAGTTTTTGTGGAAGCATGTAAATCATTCTATTTATTTCCATCTCACCAATTCTAATAGGATGTAGAGAAGAAGAGTAGGATTGAAATAGTAAGAGATCATAAATAGGAATGTGCCAATGATCAACCATAGGAGGTGAGTAAAGGGGCAATTATCATTCACATTTACTATTGATTCAAAGGTAGGTTGTGGTGGTACTATGGAGTTAATAAAATCCTAAATAGAAGAACTTTAGATGAAAAGTGGATTTAAAAACTAATTTCCCGTAATTATTTAATACCACATGGAGTTGTAGGCTGAGTAAATGAGTCATTTGGCTAAGAAGATTTAAATGTCGCATAGAATTTAGCAATTAATGAAATGATACATGAAATCAAACTATGTGATCATTATGCAAATGATATTTTTAAATCTTGATATTTTATCTTCAAAGATGAGTCATAGACCATAGTATTTTCAATTTGGTCAATTCTCATATTGGCTAGAATATGGGTAGCTTGATTTACTTCTCTATAATAATGGTTGAATTTATATGAAGCAAAGACATCCTTATGTTGTAGTATGAGATTTAAAAAAAAAAATGTAATTTTATTTGAGGAAGAAATAAGCCTTATGTTTGGACACTAATGACCTACTAATAGAGAAAATAAATAAAAATATTATTAATTAAAGGAATAGTAAATATTTGTAAAAACTATGCTTTTAGATCTTCAAAAGTCTATTTTTTGTTTCTCAAAACATTTATTAATGTGAGTAGAAGAGACATGATGCTGCATTTTTCAAATAATTTCAAAAAGTTTGTAATTTGACACCAAATGCTACTACAAATTTTAAATGGACAATTGAAAACAATTGTTTGCATGAATATGTAAATTTTTATACATATTCACATTTTGTAATGATAATTTTTCTGTTATATTTATTACTAAAATTATTGTTGATAACCAGTTTCAATACAGTTCATATCAAATACTGTGAAACTCAAATTTGTATATTTTATTAAATACTACCATATTTGTACACACTTTATATCAAATAAGTTACCAAATACTACCATATCCTTTGAGGCATTTTGTCAAACAGATCACGTTCCTTGTCTATGCTTCCACTTTGTGCATGTTGCATCTGATACCAATAGGCATGTGCAATCCGTTAGCATGAGAAGTCGTATTTTCTATATTTACGTGCATATAATAATTATGTGTTGCTGCTAATAATTGTCTAGCACTTGTGTTAAATTGTTTAATCTAATATTTACTTTTAAGTATATTATTTATAATTAAAATTTATAAGTAATTATTATTAAGTGTATATATCAAATAAATATTTATGTTTTATTAAATTTATATTTATCATTAAATACTATTAAATATTTATATTTTATAAAATTTATATGTCTTGTTTTAATAAAATAAAATTTTAAAAATAATTTTGATTAATTTGATTAGTAATGTATTTTACGTTGTATTATTATTTTTAAATGGAAAGAAACTCAAGTAATAATTGAGTAGAATGTTTGATAATAAAAATTTAAGAATTAAATTTTCATCATGGATAAATTGACAAGTCCATCTATAATCTCAAGTATTTAATCTTATTAAATATTAAATTTCTAACAAGAAATTGCATCTTATATCTTACAATATTTTTTTATAATACAATGAACATATCACCACATAATGTATAAGATAAATTGTAAGGTATCAAGTTCCCATGTAGAAATTATCAAATTAATAAGATTAAAGATTAAATACTTGGTGGCTATAGATCCACTTGTCCATTTATCTATGTGATGAATATTTAATTCCTTGGCATTTTATGATCAAACACTCTATTCACGATTAATGATATTCTTTGAACCCTTTTACATAAGAATTTTATCTAATTTTCTTCAATTAAATTATTTAACCAACTTATACACACTTAGAGTTAAATAACATAATCTAAATACTCTTTTATTTATAGACTAACAAATATTTCTTATAATTTTCTAATAATTAACCATAAAAAAATTAAATTTGCAATCTAAAATTCTGCTTCACTTAAGAGTTATAATAACACAATTTAAATTTTATTTTAATTATTTATTTTAAATATTTCTTATAATTTTCTAATAATTAAATATAAAATTATAAAATTTCAATCTAATTTTTTTTCACATCTTTTTTTCATAGTATCCTATCTTTTTTTATAAAAATACACTTAAAGAAGGATAAAACAACTAACTATAGATGTTTTCTATATTTTTTGTGGTTAAAATATGTATTGCATTAATCTTATTGAACAATTTCAAGTGCATTGATTTTACTATATGTAGTGGGGTTTGATGGCCTAGATATTTATCTTATACATTATGTGGTGTTGTGTTCATTGTATTATAAAAAATTATTGTAAGCTATAAGATGCAATTTCTTGTTAGAAATTTAATATTTAATAAGATTAAATACTTGAGGTTATAGATGGACTTATCAATTTATCTACATATGAAAATTTAATTCTTAAATTTTTATTATCAAACACTCTACTCTATTCATAATTGAAAATATTCTTTGAATCCTAATTAATTCTACCTAAATTTCTTTCCATTTACATAAAAAATAATAAAAATAAAATACATTACTAATCAAATTAATAAAATTATTTTTAAAATTTTATTTTATTAAAACAAGACATATAAATTTTATAAAATATAAATATTTAATAATAAATATAAATTTTATAAAACATGAATATTTATTTGATAGATACACTTAATAATAATCACTTATACAATTTTAATTATAAATAGTATAATTAAAAGTAAATATTACATTAAACAATTTAACACAAGTGCTAGACAGTTATTAGTGGCAGCACATAATTATTATATGCACGTAAATACAGAAAATATGGCTTTTGGCGCTAACGGATTTCACAGGCCCATTGGCATCAGATGCAACATGCGCATGGGCATGACTTTTGTAGGGTGGATAGCCTGCTCCTACTCTGAATCCCAATACCTTCAGCTTCATATAATTATTATTATCAAACCAGGTGTAATGGGTATGTCTAGGTTTTAATAAATTAGTCAGTCCAAGTTTTGAAATTATTGTAAATAAATCTTTTAAATGGGAATCTTGGATTTTTGAGTTTTTAATTCATAGTATATATTTATATTTATATTATATAAGTTTGAGTTTATTTCAATATTTTTTATAATCATTTCTATTAGCAGTAAAAATGGTGCGATTTCAAAAATTTTATTTTATAGTTTATTTAAGGTAAAAGTAAAGATATAGTAGAGGAGAGGACCCATAGTTGACCATGTTTCAATAGTTTTGATCTAAAAAGCAATCAATCATGTGATGCCACATCAATGCTCAACTACCCATGATGTGAATGCATGAGTATTGGTCTCACTTTTTTTTTGGGCCTTTTTGGACACCTTGACAAAAAGCATGTTGATGTGGCCCTAAAACGAAAGTTATAAGCAAGGGACTTGCCAAGTAAGCCGTAAAAAATTGGGAGTGATTTAAAATTTCCACATAGGATAATTAGAAGCGTGAAGTTAGGGTGCACAACTACTAGGTCTTCTCCCCTAATCTATTTGAATGAATAAAAGTAATGTTTCAATATACTAGAGGTAGATCGAGTAATATGAGAGACAACCTACAACATTTACTTTTTTTATTAAATGATGTGATTTTAATCACTATTGTAGTCATTACCAAACAACTAACAAACATTTGTTCCATAAAAGAATAATAATCCAATAGTGTAATTTGATTATTCAATTATTTCCATTTGACCGTGCTTGTAAGTTTTCCTTTTTTTTTTGCTTTCTTAGTGCAACAAATAGACTATCCTTCATCTATATATACCTTTGGTATGTGAAAGTGGGGTAGAATGAATATATGCAAGAAAACATACCATGAATACAAGAATGAATGAATTATTGGTTATAGTTTTGTTGATGTTTGTTAGAACATAATGTTATTAGGGATCATACCCTTATACCATTTATATATTATTCTAATATAAGATTGCAAAACCTTATATATTATATGTGATATAATA